>JXCR01117498.1:0-14834 GCA_002079205.1 Phalaenopsis hybrid cultivar
AAGTCCTAACCTAAAGGCTAGCTCTAGGAAAACCAACGATCCATCACGCAGGCACCTCGTTGTGCCGACCCATGCCGGCGCACGCACCCCGTGTGGGCGATCGAACCCACACGCCTAGACTCCACTATTCCTAAGGCTGGCTAGGAGGTAGAAAATCTCACCACCGTGACGGTTGCAGACGCGTTTCTTTGCTCGCTCCAAGCTCGCCGGTGTCCGATCCGTGCTCCAATGCGCCTCGTAAAACGTGCATCGGACAATAAAAAGATTGGAAATTGTGAGAGCAAGAGGTATGCAAGGTACCCAAAAATAATTAATTTTGGCATATGAAAATATAACCAAAATGTACCTTTGCGAGAAGGATCGCTCGACACTGGAGAAAGAGGAGAACCCACGAGGATGCCGGAGGGAAGAAGTGTCGACGGAAGCCTTTCCCTCGAGGTGGAAGACCCTTGCACCTCCTCGAGCAGCGAGAACGCTCGCTGTCCGGCGACGTCGAAATGCTCCGTCGAAGTATCCGGTCGACGAAAATGTAGGACGAAGGCGTGTAGAGGCTAGCTCGTCGGCGGTGTACACCGAGAGCGAAAGAAGCGCGAAGGAGAGCCCAAAATCCAACGTTCTCCTCGCTGATTTTCTCCGGCATAAATGCGACGCCGACGGGGCAAAAAGGNTGTGTAAGACATACTAGAAGAGAGAGTGTGTGTGTGCAAAAGAGAGAAATGGAGACATAATGATAGAGAGAGAAAGATCAAGGAGGGAGGGAAACATGATAGAGAGATGGAAAGAGATTGGGGAGGGTTGATAAGGGGAGTTAGAGAGAGGGTGTGACAAAGCATTGTTGAGAGAGGATGAAAGAGAGAGCCAAAGAGTGTCTGAGAGATGAAGGGAAAGAGGGAGTTAAAGATGGGGAAAAAGATAAGTGAAAGAGAATAGCGGTGAGAGAGATAGAGAGAACAAGGGAAGAAGGAAGTGGAGAGGGTTGAAGGGGAGAAAGAACATGAAGGAGATAAGAGAGAGGGAGAGTGGGATAAGGTGTTGTAGAGAGTGGGAGTGTGGAATTAGGGTTGGAGAGGGAGGGACTGTGAGAGTGTGTGAGAATGATGAGTGAGAGCAAGAGTCCCTACCTCCCTCCCCTAATTTCTCTCTTACCTTTTCCCTCTCTCTCACCTTTCTTTATGCCCTTTTCTAGCTTTCTCTCACACCTCATTGTTATATCTCTCTCCCTCTCTCTCCTACTCTTGCTCCCACTACCATCCTCTCTATCTTTTCTCTATTTCTATCTTATTCTCTCCCCCCCTTTTTTCCTGCCTCTCTCACTCCTTAATTTTACTCACACTTACTCTCTTCCTCCTGCTCTATCTCTTTCTCTCTCTTACTCACACTTACTCTCTTCCTCTTTCTCCTTCTTCCCTTTATATTTTTCTCTAGCTCTCTCTATCTCAGTCTCTCTCTGCCCTCTCACCAACTATCTGTACCTTCCTTATTTTCTCACACACACACTCCTCGCCTCCTCCATATCTCTCTCTCTTTTATTCTCTCCCTCTCTCCTCTTTCTTAAAGAAAGAAGAGAGTAGGTGAGAAAGAGAAAGAAGAGTGACCTACATAGGGGAGACTTCTCTCTCCCTCCCTGCTTCTCTCTTTTTTTATATCACTTTGCTTCTTCCTCACCCTCCATTATTCTAGCTCATCTTGCTTCTATTATTGTCTTTAGCTCCCTTACTATCTCTCTACCTCGCTCTCTTTCAATCTTGTTATTCTCTCTCCATCTTTCTCTATCTTTCACTCTCATTTCTCTTACACTCTTTGTCTTCCCCTCTTCTCTCTCCATCTCAACCTCTCTTTCACTTTCTCTCTCTCACTCCCTCTATCTCTATTGCTCTTGATCTCTCCCTTCTACTCTCTCCACTATCTCTCCCTCTCTTCTCTCTATCCCACACTTCCTTCATTTTTCATTCTCTCTCTCACATTGTCTCTCATTTCTCACTCATTCTCTTCTCCTCCCTCCCTCTTATTCCGACTTACCTTACACTCCCTTCTATTTTTATTTCTTCTCTCTCCCTCTATTGCTACTCTCTATTGAATTTTACTTTCACTCTTACCCTCTTCCTCACTCTCTCCCTCTCTTTCTCACTCAATTTTTTCCCTCTCCTTCTCTCTTCATTCTCTCTTGCGCATCCTTCACTCTCTTTTCTCTCTATTTCGCTCTCACCAACACTCCCTCTTTCACTCACTCTCTTCAAAAATCTCTTTCAGTCCCTCCCTCTTTCTCTCTCTTACTACCTTATGTTACTGCCTCCTCTATCACTCTTTCTCTCCTTCCCTCTCTCTCTCTCTGCGGGCCCCCTCTCTTGCTCTCTCTTTAACTTCATCTCTTCCCCACTCTTCCTTCAGACATTCTCCTATCTTATTTCTCACTCTCTCTTCAATTTCACTCACTTTTATGCCCTCCCTTTCTCTCTATAATCCTCACGATACTCTCTCACTCTTTCTTCTAGTCTCTCTCACTTCCTTCCCTCCCTCTCCCTCTCTCTTTCACTTAATGTCTTCCTCTCTCACTCACTCACTCTTGCTCTTTCTTCCCTCATTCTCTCTTCTCTCTTGTTGTTGCTCCCACTCTCTCTTTAATCTATCTCACCTCCTCTAACTCTCTCTATTTCTCGTTCTCTTGGTCTCTCTTTTATCACTCTTACTTACTCTATCATTGCTTACTCTTTCTCTTGCTTTATCGCTCACTCACTTTTTCTCACCTTTCACTCTATCTTTGTATTGCTCTCTTCTCTCCCTCTCCCTTATCTCTCTCTCTCAATATTTCTCACATTCTTTAATGCTTCTCTCTCTCACTTTTCCTCCCTATATCACTCCCTCCCTCTCTCTCGCACACATCTTTATCTCTCTTTCTCACACACTCTCTCTCACTCTCTCTTCCCTCACTCTCTCTTTTGTCTCTATTTCTCTCTCATTCTATCTTTCTTGACCCTCTCTTATTCAAGATAAAGATTATTGAGAGAGTATGTGGGATGGAGAGGAATTGAGATGGAGAATAATGAGAGAGGGTGTGATGGAGAGAGAGAGAAAGAAAGAGTGAGTAAAGGGAGAATTAGGTAGAGATTTATAGACAAAGAGAAAGGGTGAGTAAAATGAGAGTGGTCGTGGAGTGAGAGAGAGAGAGAGAGAAAGAGAAAGAGAGAGCATAAGAGTGATGTACAAAGAGGAAAGAGATAGATAAATAGGGAGAGTGAGAATGAGCATAGAAAGAGAGAGAGTGAGAGGTTGAGAAGAAACAACAAGGGTAGGAGAGATTGAGAGAGGTGGAGAGAGTTAAGGATGGGGAGAGAGTGATGAGTGAGTGAGAGGGATAGAGAAGAGATAGGCTGAAACAAAGAGATAGAGAGAGTGAGAGGTAAGAGAGGGAGGAGAGAGATTGTAAGTGACTTGAATAGAGTGAGACATAATTAGATTGGGAGAGAACTAGAAATGAGAGGTGAAGAAAGGGAGAGAGTGAGGGAGAGCAAGAGAAAGGAGTAATAATGAGGGAGTGTGAGAAAGATAAGAGGAGTGGGAGAGAACAAGAGAGAGAAAAGAGAGGAAATGGAGATTGAGCTAGAAAAGGAGGAAGAAATAGTGAGAGAGATGAGACAGAGAAAAATGGAGAGAGCTAGAGAGAGTGAGAAAGAAATAGTGAGGGGGAAGAGAGACGAAGTGAGAGGGAGGTAGAGCTAGAGGGAGAGTGAAAAAGCAAAAGAGAGAGAGAGAGAGAGATGAAGAGAGGAAGGGACAAAAAGGGAGGAATGGTGAGAGGGAAGAAAAAAAAAGGAGTGACAGTGAGTAATAGAGAGGGGGAGAGAGTGAGAATAGAGAGAAGAGAGGGAGATTAAGCGTAATATAGAGAGGCAGGAGTGAAAGAGAAAGTCAAAACAATTAAGAGAGAGAAAGTGAGCAAAGAAGAGATGGAGGAGAGAATGGTATTGTGAGTAAAAAAGGGAGATATAGGAAGACTGAGGGAGAGTGAGAATAAGAAAGATATGAGAGAGGAAAGATAGCGAGAGAAGAGAGAGTAAGAGGGAGTGAGATAGGGAGGGGAAGGAAGAGCCAGGGAAAGAAAGTAATGAAGGGAGAGATAGTAAGAGAATTAAAGAAGGATATAAAGAGAAAGTGAGATGAAGAGAGGGAGAAAAAAATTGAGAGAGGAGAGAATGATATAATAGGGTGAGAAAGAGTAAGAGTAATGAAGAGAGAGAAAAAAAGAGCATTGGGGGGATAGAGAAAAGAGAGAGAGGAATAGAGTCGGAGAGGGAGGAAAAGAAGAGAGGGAGGGAGAGAAGGATGGAGGGAGATATGGCGAGAGAAAGAGAGATAAAAGAAAGAATGAGACAAAAGAAGTGTTGGAGGGAGGGATGGAGCGAAGGGTAGAAAGAGTAAGTTAGATATGGAAGGAGAGGATAAAGGGAGAGAGAGAGGGAGGTAAGGATGGGAAGAGAGAATAAAAAAGGGAAGAGTGAGAGGAGAAATAGAGAGTGCAAGCAAGAAAGAGAGTGAGTGATATAAAATAAGAGAGGGAGCCAAAGAATCTCTTTTTTCTCTCTCTTTTTCTCTCCAGATCTCTCGCACTACTCAACTCTCTTTCNTAGGCTGAAACAAAGAGATAGAGAGAGTGAGAGGTAAGAGAGGGAGGAGAGAGATTGTAAGTGACTTGAATAGAGTGAGACATAATTAGATTGGGAGAGAACTAGAAATGAGAGGTGAAGAAAGGGAGAGAGTGAGGGAGAGCAAGAGAAAGGAGTAATAATGAGGGAGTGTGAGAAAGATAAGAGGAGTGGGAGAGAACAAGAGAGAGAAAAGAGAGGAAATGGAGATTGAGCTAGAAAAGGAGGAAGAAATAGTGAGAGAGATGAGACAGAGAAAAATGGAGAGAGCTAGAGAGAGTGAGAAAGAAATAGTGAGGGGGAAGAGAGACGAAGTGAGAGGGAGGTAGAGCTAGAGGGAGAGTGAAAAAGCAAAAGAGAGAGAGAGAGAGAGATGAAGAGAGGAAGGGACAAAAAGGGAGGAATGGTGAGAGGGAAGAAAAAAAAAGGAGTGACAGTGAGTAATAGAGAGGGGGAGAGAGTGAGAATAGAGAGAAGAGAGGGAGATTAAGCGTAATATAGAGAGGCAGGAGTGAAAGAGAAAGTCAAAACAATTAAGAGAGAGAAAGTGAGCAAAGAAGAGATGGAGGAGAGAATGGTATTGTGAGTAAAAAAGGGAGATATAGGAAGACTGAGGGAGAGTGAGAATAAGAAAGATATGAGAGAGGAAAGATAGCGAGAGAAGAGAGAGTAAGAGGGAGTGAGATAGGGAGGGGAAGGAAGAGCCAGGGAAAGAAAGTAATGAAGGGAGAGATAGTAAGAGAATTAAAGAAGGATATAAAGAGAAAGTGAGATGAAGAGAGGGAGAAAAAAATTGAGAGAGGAGAGAATGATATAATAGGGTGAGAAAGAGTAAGAGTAATGAAGAGAGAGAAAAAAAGAGCATTGGGGGGATAGAGAAAAGAGAGAGAGGAATAGAGTCGGAGAGGGAGGAAAAGAAGAGAGGGAGGGAGAGAAGGATGGAGGGAGATATGGCGAGAGAAAGAGAGATAAAAGAAAGAATGAGACAAAAGAAGTGTTGGAGGGAGGGATGGAGCGAAGGGTAGAAAGAGTAAGTTAGATATGGAAGGAGAGGATAAAGGGAGAGAGAGAGGGAGGTAAGGATGGGAAGAGAGAATAAAAAAGGGAAGAGTGAGAGGAGAAATAGAGAGTGCAAGCAAGAAAGAGAGTGAGTGATATAAAATAAGAGAGGGAGCCAAAGAATCTCTTTTTTCTCTCTCTTTTTCTCTCCAGATCTCTCGCACTACTCAACTCTCTTTCCTATTATATCTCTTTTTCCATTGTTCTTGCTTACTCCATCTTGCTTTCTATCTCAGAATCTCAATAATGTTGCACAACTTATTTCTCTCTCCCTCCCACTCCTTTCTTTATCTCACTTAGCTTTTTCCTCACCCTCAATTATTCCGGCTCGTCTCACTTTTTTTCACTGTCATTAGCTCCCGTTCTAGCTTTCTACCTAACTCTTTCTACCTCTTGCTATTCTCTCTCACACTTTCACTGCCTTTCACTCTCTTTTTTCTTACACACTCTCTCTTGGTCACTCTTCACTTACTGTCTCTACCTCTCTTTCTCTTTCACTCTCTCACTCCCTCCATCCCTATCACTCTCTATCTCTCCCTTATGATTTTTATCTTTCTCGTCCTCTCCTTCCCTCTCTTTCATTTTATCTTCCCCGCCTTCCTGTCTCCCTCTCATTTCCTGCCCATCTCTCTTTGACTCACTCCCTTACTCTCCCTTCCACTCTTTTTGATCAATATTTTTTTAATTTGTCCATCTTTCCTCCATCTCCTTATCTCTCAGTTTCTCTCTCCCTCTCTTTTATCCATCCTGCACTTCCTTCCTCTCTTATTCACTCTTTGTCGTTGTCTCTCGTTTCTCACTCAATCTCGTCTTCTCCCTCTCTCTTGAACTCTCTTCTCGTACACTCCCTTCTCTCTATATTTTTCTCTCTCCCCCTCTATTGCTCCTTTTTATTAAATTTTACTCTCACTCTTACCCTCTCTCTCTCTCTCGCTCTCTCTAACTTTACACACTCCCTCTCTCCTTCTCTCTTTCCCTCACTCTCCTCTTCTCCCTCTCTCTCTCCATCTCATCCCCTTTCTCCTAATATTTCTCTTCTTCTCCTACCTTCTTTTCCTTAAGCTCATTCTCTCTTGCTTTCCTTCACTTTCTCTTTCCTCTCTATTTTTCTCTCACTGTCTCTCCCTCTTTCACTCCCTCTCTCCCTCTCTAACTTTCCTCTTCTTCTCACACACTTTCTCTCTTCTTATCCCTCCCTTTCTCTACTTAACCATCTTGATTCTCTTTCACTCTATCTTCTACTCTCTCTCACCTCCCTCCCTCCCTCTCCCTATCTATCTCTCTCTCTCACTTATATTCTTGCTCTCCTTCCCTATCTTGCTCACTCACTTTTGCTCTTTCTTCCCTCACTCTCTCTTCTCTCTATGTTTCCCTCTCATGCTCTCTCTTTTTGTGAGGAATGAGAGAGAGGGATAGAGAAGAGAGACTTAGAAACATAGAGATAGAGAGAGTGAGATGTAAGAGAGGGAGGAGAGAGACAGTGAGAGTGACATGAATAGAGAGACATAATTAGGTTGGTGTATACTGAGAGAGAGGGAGAGAGGAAAAGGAGTGCATGATAGAATAGAGAAATGGAGGGATAATATGTGAGAAGATTGAGAGAGAGAAATATGGAAAGGGAAAAAAGGGAGAGAGTGAGAGAGAGAAAGAGAAAAAGGGAGCAATAAGGAACGAGAGTGAGAAAGATGGGATAGTGGGAGAGAGAGAGTTAAAGAGAGGGACGAGCGAGCGAGGGAGATAGGGACAAGCAAGCGAGGGAGAGAGAGAGTGAGAGGAGTAAGATTTTGTGACAGGGAAGAGAGGGTGAATAAATGGTATAGTGTGTTATAAATGGATATATAACAAAAGCTAGAGAGAGCAAGAATAAGGAAGATATGAACAAAATAAAGAGATAGACAGAGAGAGTAAAGATAGCGAGAGAAGACAGAGCAAGAGGAAGTGAGAGAGGGAGGGGGAGGAAGAGCGAGGGAGGGAAAATGATGATGGGAGCAAGTAAGAGAAATAAGAAAGGATATAGATAGAATGAGAGATGAAAAAAGGGAGAACAAAATTGAGAGAAGAGAGAATGACATAAGAGGGTGAGAAAGAGCAAGAGTAATGAAGAGAGAGATCAAAAGAGCAAGGTAGGGAGAGAGAAAAAAAGAGAGATAGACTTAGAGAGGGAGGGAGAGAAGGATGGTGAGAGAGATGGAGAGAGAAAGAGAGAAAAGAGAGAGAGAAAGAGAGATATGGGAGGGAGGGGTAGAAAGAGTGGGGTAGAGTGGGAAGGAGAGGGACAAAGGGAGAGAGAGAGGGTGGGAGGCATGTGAAGAGATAAGAAAAAGGAAAGAGTGAGAGGAGAACTAGAGAGTGCGAGCAAGATAGAGAATGAGTGACAGAAAACAAGGGAGTGAGTGAAGAAAGATGAAGAACCTGAGAGAGGGAGTGACAGAGATAAAGTGTGAGGAAGGAAAGGCGAGAGAGATTGATTGAGTGATAAAACTAGAGGGTGTGAGGGATATAGAGATGAGAATGAGAGGGAGAGTAAGAGGAAGAGCTAGGGAGAAAGATGAAGAGAGAAGAGAGATAGAGTAAGAGAGAAAGAAAAGAGGAAAGGAGGGAGAGAGAAAGATAGAGCAACATATAGGAAGATAGAGGGAGAGTAAGAGAGAGAGGATAGATATAACAATGCTAGAGAGGGAGTAACAAAGAAAGAGAGAGTGCAGTAGAAAGGTGAAACAATTAAGAAAGATCACAAAGGATGTAGAGAAAGAGAAAAATAGTAAGAGAGAAAGTAGAGATATTATGAGAGAATAAGAGAAACAGAGGCAAGGAGGCTGGAGAGAGGGGTAGAAATAGAAAAGTGCGAGCTGGAGAGAAAGAAAAAATGAGAGAGGAAAGTGGGAGGGAGGGATGGAGAATAGAGAAAGGCGGATAGAGAGGATAGAGAAGTTGATAGTGCAAGGGATATAAGAATGGGGAGAGAGCACAAGAAAAAAAATAGAGAGACCTGAGAGCAAGAGAGATAGAGGAAGAGAGGGAGGGAGTGAGAGAAAGAAACATGATAAGGAGATTAGAGAGAGGAGATGAGGGAGAGAGTCTGAGATAGTGATATAGAGAGGGGACAGAAAGGGAGAGAGATGAAAGAAAGTAAGAGAAAAGGAAAGAGGCAAATAGAGTAAGAGATGAGTAGGTTTAAGAGATAGATAGAGAGAAGTTATATTATAAGAGAAAGAGAAGGAAAGAGAATAGGAGAGTGATAGAGCAAGATCATAGGAGAGAGAGAAGGGGAGATAGAGTGAGAGGGAGAGAATGTGAGAGAGAGAGGAAGGAAGAGAGAGAGAGTGAGGCATGAGAGGTGAGCAAGAGATAGAAAGAGCGGGAGAGAAATATGAAATGAAAGTGTTAGAGAGACGAGGAGAGTAAAAGTAACGAAGAGAGAGATGGTGAGGGAATGAAGAAAACAAAGATCGAGAGAAGAGAGAAATTGAGGAAGAGGGGAAGGAGAGAGAAATGGAGAGGGAGAGAGAGAGTGTGTGAGGGAAAGATTAACAGATTGATGAGAGGAGGGTGTAGAGAGAATTAATTTATGAAGTTTCGGAACGATTTAAAGATCTCCTTAAAAAGTGTCCACATCATGCATTGCCAGATTGGTTAATAATTCAAACATTTTATAATGGATTGGTTAGATCTCTTAGAACAATAATTGATGCTGCTATTGGTGGATCATTAATATCAAAACCATTCAATGAAGCATATTCGTTAATCAAAGAGATGGCTACTAAAAATTTTCAAAGGCCCTCTGAAAGGGTAAATCAAAAAAGAGTAGTCAGTATTCATGATTCTAATGCAATATCTATGTTAGCTGCATGATACACCTAAAATATATAGTATTTTTAGACACATTTTTATTCCTATTTTTGAGATATTATGCTTTAATGGAAGGTATTTTTGTGTTTTTCTTGCAGAAACAAGTAAAAAGATGAAAAATGCTTAAAGGAGTGAAAAAAGGATCAAATTTAGAGAAAATAGGTGAAAAATTGTGCAAAAGAGTTTTGGCGCCTGAGCGCCAGATCCGGCGCTTAAGCGTTGGTTAAAAAGAGAAGGTCGGACCTAAGTGCCAAGACCCCGCACTTAAGCGCAAGTGGCAGTTACTAGATGAGTAAAATCGGTTTTCACAAATTTCAAAGAGGTTTTTGAAGTACCCATTGGCTTAATAGGTGTTTGTAACAACCATGGACAAAAATTATCATGAAAGGATGCATCTCTTGGGCAAATACATCAAATCAAGACACATTTTGAAGAGATCCCAAGGCACTTCCTGGAAAACTATGAAAGAAAGAAGAGAGGACTTAAAAAAGAATTCTGAAAATATTGGCAATTTTTTAAAGTTCTTCTATGGGGAGTTAGTTCGAAGAGATTTTCATAAACCACTTTTTATTTACTTTATCCTTTTTTGTTTTTTTTTTGAGTGATAGTAAAAGAGAAGAGATTCAAAGGAACTTTAAGAGTTTGGTGGAGGACTTGAGATAAGTTTTTATCTTTTGTTTTAGAATACTTTTGCTTTTAATCGAGACTTGTTGTTGGTTTGACAAATATTTCTTCTTTTAAACTGAAGTGTGGTTTTATTTTCTCCATGAATTCTGAGTAGTTTTCTTTATCTTTTTTCTTAAAATAATAAGTAATTAAGTTTTAGATGGAAGTCGTGCAGAGTATTGATCTTTAATGTTGGAAGAAGTTGTGATGATTTAAATCCATGCACTTCATTTACTTCTTGATTTGGCCAATCTAGTTGTTAAAATTTGTTGTGAGAAAATGTAAGAACTGGGCTGGTATAGTCTCAGTCAACAATTGGAAAGAATCACATGAGGTTGTATGAATGAGAATGCAGTTCATATGATTAGTTAAATAGGGAAATATTCATTGAAGGGTGTAGAGTTAGAGGACTTTAAAGTGACAGGTTAAACGGTAGGAAAATATTCATTGATGAGTGTAGATTTAGAGGACTTTAAAGTGAGAGGTTAAAGCCCCCATTGGAAATAATCATTGAAGGGTGTAGAGTTAGAAGAATTTAAAGTGACAGGTTAAAACCCCCAACTTGGTTTTAAGAATCACATGAGGTTATATGAATGAGAATGTAGTTCATATGATTGAGTGCAAATAAATAGGAATCGCATGAGGTTGTATGAATGAGAATGTAATTCATATGATTTAGTGCAAATAAATAGGGAAATAATTATTGATGGGTGTAGAGTTTGAGGACTTTAAAGTAACAGGTTAAAGCCTCCAACTTGGTTTTTTGTTTTAAGTTCTGATACGAGAATGTTAGCCCCCAGGTGGAGGGAATCGAGGGAAATTTAGAGTGAGAGCTTGTATCTTCCCTGCCTAGCCGGTCTTCAGAACTATTCAAACTTTAAAGTAGCCAATATTTTTTATAACATCTCTAGTAAGGGTAAAGAATATTATTACTCATATTTGGCACAACACAATTTGCATACTTCCATAATAGAATTCCTATACTTATTACTGATTCATAAAAAGAAGAAAGGTATTTTCATATTAAGTACTTTTTTTCTACAAAAACTTTAGTTATCTTTTTAAGTTGTTACTATTTCGTTAAAATATCAAAATTACCAAAAATATTTAAATTTTAAATTCCTGCAAAAATCATTTTTAGCTTAAGTAATTATCTTTTTAAAAATAGAAAAACTTTCTAAAAAGTGCGTTGCATAATCTTCCCAGTGGGTTGATATTCAAGTTTTAATTAAAAAGTCATATATTACTTGATAACAATATGTATACTTGCGTAGTATCCTAATATAAAAATACATATAAATTAAAAAGTTAAATTCTTGTTTTTCTTCAGAATCAAATTTTTGGTTTGTTGCAAAATAAAGAAATATAAGTTAAAAATATCATCAGAACTATTGTTATACTGTGCATAAGCATTAAGCATTCAGGGATCAAGTTTTTGGCGCCATTGCCGGGGATTAAAATCTTCAAGTAGTGGTGTCGACTTTATAAATCCTTACACATACAAAATATCGGGATCACTGCACAAATATCTGTTATATCAAAGAAGATAGATCAATATGTAATGAATTATTCTCATACATCATCAGTGCTTGAGGAAAACTCATTAGGACAAATGATAGAATCTCAATCATCTTATGAGACCTTAAATGCAATAAATAATCGTTCTAATAATCCTTATGCCATGTATTATAATCCTGGTTGTAAGAATCATCCAAACTTTAGTTGGAGTAACAATAACTCTAATGTTGTAAATATGCAATGGGAAAATAACACTGCTAACTCTATGGAAAACTCCAACAATCAAAGAAATCCAACTAATAAACCTTGTTACCCTCCAGGTTTTAATAATTTGCAGAGTAAGGAGAGAAAGTTGTCAATGGAAGAATTGAAATTGCAAATGGGGAGTCAATTAGAAAGTCAATGAGCTGCAATTAAAAACATGGAAAATCGATTAGGATGTATTGCTACCACACTTAGCAATATGCCTCCAGGAACGTTGCCTAGAAATGTTAAAGTGAATCTTAAAGATAAGAACAAAGAGAAAATTAAGGCTATTCAACTCAGAAGTGAAAAAGAATTAGAAAATAGAGTTAAAAAAGAAGTGGAAGTTGAAGTTGAATAAGATGAGGTAGAACATGAAAAATTTGGTGAAGATTTTCATTTTGACTCAGAATGTTCTATTAAACCAAAGAAAATCACTATAGAAAGACCACCACCTTCATTTCCTCAAAGATTGAAGTAGAAAAATATAGATAACCAATTTTCAAAGTTTTTAGAAATATTGAGGAAATTAATGATAAACATTCCATTTGTTGAAGCTTTGGAACAAATGCCAAGATATGTGAAGTTCACGAAGGATATACTTAATAAAAAAAAGGAAGTTTGTAGATAATGGACTTTTGCGCTCAGTAAAGAGTGTAGCGCTATAATTTAGAAAAAACTTCCTAAAAAACTTAAAGATCCTGGAAGTTTTACAATTTTTTTTGCTATTGGAGAAAGATTTTTTGGAAAATCTTTATGTGATTCAGAAGTCAGTATTAATCTTATGCCCTCATCAATTTCTTAGAAGGTTGGGTTTAGGAGATATTTCACCTACAACTGTAACTCTTTAATTAGCTGATCATTCAATTACCTATCTTAAAGAAGTTATAAAAGATGTTTTTGTAAAAATTGATAAATTTATCTTTTTTGTAGACTTTATTATATTAAATATGAAGGAAGATAAAGAAATTCCTATCATTTTAGGAAGACCATTCATTTCCACTAGAAGAGCATTGATAGATATGCAAAAAGAAGAACTAGTTATGAGAGTTAATGATCAAAAGGTTACATTTAATATTGCAAAGTTAATGAGATTAAATGCTTCAGAATGGATATTAATGAATATCTTAGCCATGAATATTTTAAAAAGACAATTGAAGGAGAATTTGAAAAGGAATATTTGGAAAATCAAGATGAGGATAAAATTAAAGATGAATCTATGGAAGTGAAGCAAAAAAGTGAGGAACAAGAGCTGATCCTCAAAGGATATTAAATCTTATGATGAAGGAAGTTGTTAAAAAAGAAATTTTAAAATGATTAGATGCTGGAATAATATATCCTATTTCAGATAGTGCTTAGGTAAGTCCAAGTCATTGTACTCTAAAAAAAGGAGTGACTATAGTGATAAATATGAATAGTGAATTAATACCAACAAGACAAGCACTGGATGCCAAATTTGCATAGGCTATAGAAAATTAAACTCTGCCACCAGGAAGGATCATTGTCCTTTACCTTTTTGGGACCAGATATTGGATAGGCTATCAGGGCACAGATATTTTTGTTTTCTAGATGGATATACTAGTTATCATCAAATACCAATTGTTCCATAGGATTAAGAGAAAATAGCATTTACTTGTCATTATAGAACTTTTGCTTTTCAGTGATGCCCTTTGGAATATGTACTACACCTGCAACATTTCAAAGATGTATGATGTCAAGTTTCAGTGATTTAATTGAAAAAGGGATTGAAGTCTTTATGGATGATTTTTATGTATTTGGAACTTCATTTGAAATATGTCTAAATCATTTAGAGAAAATTCTTGAACGATGTGAAAAGACTAAACTTGTATTCAACTCGAAAAATTTTCAATTTATGGTTGCAGGAGGAATTGTGCTTGGGCATAAAATTTTAGAAAATGACATGGAGTTAGGAGCTTTTTAAGACATGCTAGATTTTACAGATGATATATTAAATATTTTTCAAAAATTACTAAGCCTTTATTCCAACTTTTGGAAAAAGATTCAAAATTTGATTTTAACCAAGATTACCTTAAAGCCTTTGAAACTTTAAAGGAAAAATTAATCGCTAATCCTATAATTTTTCAGTTGATTGGGAGAAACTATTTAAATTAATGTATGATGCTAGTAATTATGCAATTGGAGCTCTTTTAGGGCAAAGATATGATAAGATTTTTAAAGTTATATATTATGGGCGTAAGCTCTTAATGATGCTCAAATTAATTATACCACCACTGAAAGAGAGTTATTAGTCATTGTGTATGCTTTTGATAAGTTTAGGTCATATCTGATTGGAGCTAGCGTTGTGCTTACTGACCGTTCGACTATTAAATATTGATGCAAAAGAAGGATGTGAAACCAAGATTAATTAGATGGTACTTCTGATACAAGAGTTTGATTTTGTAGTAGTCAATAGGAAAGGGACTGGTAATCAAACTGTTGATCATCTATCTAGGTTAGAACGAGAAGAAATACTTAACATGAAAAAGAAATTAATGAAACTTTTTCTAATAAACTACTTTATGCTGTCAAAGATGGGAAATACTTTGGTATGTTGATATTGTAAATTATATTATTAGTGGTATTTTATCATATAGACTAAAAAACAATAAAAAAAGAAATTCATTCATGATGCAAAAAATTATTTTTGGGATGACCCATATTTATATAAACAATGCAAAGATTTAGTAATGAGAAGATGTGTGTCTTACAAAAAAATTGAGGAAATTATCCAAAAATGTCATGATTCTGAGTTTGTATGTTATTTTGGGAATGATACAATTGTTCATAAAATTTTGCAATATGGATTTTATTGGCCTACTCTATTTAGAGATGTTAATA
>JXCR01117526.1:0-74305 GCA_002079205.1 Phalaenopsis hybrid cultivar
CATAGATATTATATTAAAAATTTGGCAGATTTACATACATATACACCATTAAATTCTTATGTATTTACATATTTAACAGCTAAACTTAAATTATTTACATGCCTGCCACCTCATCTATGGATAAAAGGGTCACCATGCATACACCCACGGTCACCATGCATTAATCTTGTTTGCCAACATTGAGATTAGGTCTTATGCATACATTTGTCAATAAGGTCGATGCACACATCATTTACATTAATGTTAAAGCATGCCATAAGAAGATTAATGCACAACGTCATAAGATCGATGAGTAATAAGATTGATAAACTCTAGCGCACTTCTAACTAGGAGCGTTTATGCTTGTCATTAACAATGACATTAATACACTCTTTTCTAACAAGGCTAATGTTCAATACTATCACCCTACCACCACCAAGGCAAATTCTTGAATTCATAATATATCGTCACATCTCTAATAAAAGTAATAGTCCAAATATACCACAAATTATCTCATGAAAGCAACCCAATACCTCAATGTCTTCTTGATTTCCAACATGAAAATTATTCACCATAATTCATCTTAGCAGAGTAATGTATCAACACCTTATTCTAATTAATATCTACGAAATATAATAGAGGAATTATTTCAATTGATGCGAAACTTAATATTCTTTTTTCTCTTTTAGTTTATTCGAGTAAAGAATTATCCCTCATAAATTCTACTATAACATATTTTATCTTTGCTATTGCTGCCTTCTTGTAAGAAATTTGCTGGATTTCACCCGAAAATTTCATGAAAATGATTTGATAATTAGGGCATGCTATTTTTATTATAAATTATATCAATTAGTTAATGTTGTTATGCTAAATTATAATTTACAATACTGATTAAATNTCAACAGTTACAGAAATAAATTCAAATTTATCAGAATCAAAAGAAATTAAGGAATAAAATTTTTATTTTTTTCCTGAAAAAAGTATGCATTATTAATTTATTATATTGATTCATTTTTAATTAACAGAGAAAATAAATTGCAGGTTCACTGAAATTAAATTTTTGATACATACATCTATCAGTGAAGGAGTTTCAATTATTGATCATCTCAAATTTAACACATAAGAATGTTCATCATGTCGATCCTAATTAGTTTCACCATTGAATAATATGTATTTAACACATTGTTTATTAGGTGGATGCATTGGGTGGGATGAAGCCCCAAAAAAGTTATGATTTTTAATTTTGTGATCGATATACCGAAAATTTGGCTGAAACACTCCATTTTGGATGGCATGATTAAGTTATGCTGAAAGTGGCCCAACCATAGATATTATATTAAAAATTTGGCAGATTTACATACATATACACCATTAAATTCTTATGTATTTACATATTTAACAGCTAAACTTAAATTATTTACATGCCTGCCACCTCACCTATGGGTAAAGGGGGCGTGTTCCACTTTTTAAATTTAAAATGGAGGTATTTTAGACATGATCAGAAAGATTTGAATGGTATTAACCTAAAAAAAATAAAATTTAGTTGTTAGATATGTAAATATATAGAATTAAGTTCATCAAGCTCAATTCAAGAGCTTTAATCCGAAAAAAAAGAAAAAAAAAACAAAAAACATATCTAACCTCAATGAGCAATAGAAGTATTTTTGTGGCAGACAAACACAATTTGTGAAAGGAGAATAATGCGGGTGGGAAAATAGTTTCGTGAAAATTTTAGACAGGACATGTGCTCCATTTGTCCTCGCTTTTAATATGATCATGGTATGAGTTAAATTTGAAATCATTTGAACCCTTCTTTTAAGAAATTTATCTTCAAACATAGCTTAGCCACCACTAATAAAATCAATAAACTTTCAATACTAAATTTGACAAACATCATTCTAATGAAAGTCGGTGCATATCATTGACACCAATGCTAGCACAATACATTACAAAGAAGATTAATACCCACGGTCACCATGCACTAATCTTGTTTGCCAACATTGAGATTAGGTCTTATGCATACATTCGTCAATAAGGTCGATGCACACATCATTTACATTAATGTTAAAGCATGCTATAAGAAGATTAATGCACGAAGTCATAAGATCGATGAGTAATAAGATTGATAAACTCTAACACACTTTCTAAGTAGGAGTATTTATGCTTGTCATTAACAATGATGTTGATGCACTCTTTACTCACAAGGCTAATGTTCATTACTATCACCTTACCACCACCAAGGCATATTCTTGAATTCGTAATATATCGTCACATATCTAATAAAAGTAATGGTCTAAATATACCACAAATTATCTCGTGAAAGCAACCCAATACCTCAATGTTCTCTTGATTTCCAACATGAAAATTATTCACCTTAATTCATCTTAGCAGAGCAATGTATCAACACCTTATTCTAATTAATATCTATGACATACAATAGAGGAATTATTTAAATTGAGGCGAGACTTAATATTCTTTTTTCCCTTTTAGTTTTTTCGAGTGAGGAATTATCCCTCATAAGTTCTACTATAAAATGTTTTATCTTATTGCATGAAATTTTCAATGCTATTGTTGCCTTCTTGTAAGAAATTTGTAGGATTTTACCCAACAATTTCAAGAAAATGATTTAATGATTAGGGCATGTTTTTGTTATTATAAATTATATCAATCAGTTAATGTTGTTATGCTAAATTATAATTTACAATACTGATTAAATATTAGTTCTATATTTAAATCCCAATTTTTCTTTAATTCATGCATGGGAGTTTCAAAATTTATAATGCATCAGTGTAAGTATAAATTTTAAAAAATACATTAAAAAATATTTAATTTAATGCTTTTCACTTATTATTTCTTGTGAAAATTTATTTGTTTTAAATTTAAGGTTTTATTGTTAAATATTATTTCTAATTCTTTTTATTTATACGGATTTAAATTATGAAGAAATATTTTTTTCTAAGAAAATCAACATTAAGATCACTAACAACTCCAATGCAAATCTAGATCGTCCACCTCTAACAGCTCAAATCACACCATCCATTCCATTACCGACTTTATACTCACTTTTCTGTATAGGTACCTACTGTACTAAAACAATGTAATTGTGACAAATCAATGTGAAAGTTAATTTCTTCTGCTATTTTCTTCTTCTTCTTTCTTTGTTTATTCTCTTTCCTTATCTCTGTTTGCAACTCTAACATGGCATCAGAGCTGCTCTAAGGGTCTCACGACAAGCTTCATTCGATCCAATTAGCAGTGGAGTCGATCTCCGACTGCTCAAGTTTTTGAAGACCATCCTCTTTTGTCATCACAACAATCTCTAGGTTCTTACCCCACTTTTGACAACCTCGACCGACGCCCAGATAGCCAGCTTGATTGCCTCCAAGCACGAAGTCTCCTTGTAGTTCTTCTCGAGAAACACTCTCGATGGAATCTTCGTACTCCGACATTCCCACTAGCGCAACACAACCATTACCAGAACACCTCTGCTATCAAACAATCCTATTCCATATCAGCTTAAATTCATCCATAGCAACATCAATAATCTGACATCAACTCAACTTAGCTTCGAGAACCATTCAACCTGGAAGGTGCAAGTCACAGAACTTTTTAAGGCCAAAGGAAACGACACCTTCCTTGACTACTCTTGTCCATCTCCGCCACGACATATTCTTAATGCAAATGGAACATCAATTCCCAACACCAACTTCACCAAGTGCATATGAATAAACCAAAATTTAGTTGCCGCTCTCTACTCCGTCATCTCACCTCCCATTCTCCCATATGTATTACCTCTAAAGACTTGCCATGATATAGGGACAACGAATAAGAGATGACTTCAATTATCTAACCAATCTCAGATTATTCATTTGAGGAATGAACTTCACAACCTAAGTATGACACAAAAAACCATGAACCAATACCTCTTGAAAATTAAAGCAAAAGTTGACATCCTCGCAGTGGTTTTTTTTGTTCTCAACTGTCATTTGAGCAAAAATTTGGCTGAGACATTCCATTTTGTATGGCATAATTAAGGTTTGCTGAACGTGGCCCAATCATAGATATTATATTAAAAATTTGGCAGATTTACATACATATACACCATTAAATTCTTATGTATTTACATATTTAACAGCTAAACTTAAATTATTTACATGCCTGCCATCTAACCCATGCAAAAAAGATGTGTTTTTCACTTTTAAAATTTAAAATGGAGGTATTTTAGATATGATCTGAAAGATTTGAGTGCCCGATACATCACAAGCACTAATCTTGTTTGCCAACGTTGAGATTAGGTCTTATGCATACATTTGTCAATAAGGTCGATGCCCACATCATTTACATTAATGTCAAAGCATGCTATAAGAAGATTAATGCACGACGTCATAAGATCAATTGGTAATAAGATTGATAAACTCCAACGCACTTTCTTAGTAAGAACATTGATGTATGGTATTAACAATGACATTAATACACTCTTTACTAGCAAGGCTAATGCTGAGTACTATCACCTACCACCACCAAGTCATATTCTTGAATTTGTAATATATTGTCACATGGCTAATAAAAATAATGGTCAAAATTTGCCACAAATTATCTCTTGAAAGCAACCCAATAACTCAATATTCTCTTAATTTCCAACATGAAAATTATTCACCTTAATTCATCTTAGCAGAGCAATGTATCAACACCTTGTTCTAATTAATATCTATGACATATACTAGAATTATTTCAATTGAGACAAGACTTGATATTCTTTTTTCCCTTTTAGTTTTTTCAAATAAAGAATTATCCCTCGTAAATTATACTAGAGCTTGTTTTATCTTATTGTATGAAATCTTCAATGTTATTGTTGCCTTCTTGTAAGAAATTTGTAGCATTTCACCAAAAAATTTCAATAAAATGATTTAATAATTAGGTCATGTTATTTTTATTATAAATTATGTCTATCAATTAATGTTATTATGCTAAATTATAATTAACAATACTGTTTAAATATTAGTTCTATATTTAAATCCCAATTTTTCATTAATTCATGCATGAGAGTTTCAAGATTTATAATGCATTAGTAAAACTATAAATTAAAAAAATACATATATTAAAAAAATATTAAAATTAACGCTTTTCCCTTATTATTTCTTGAGAAATTTTATTTTTTTTAAATTTAAGATTTTAATGTTAAATATTATTTCTAATTTTTTTATTTAAAGGTATTTAAACTAAGAAGAAATATTTTTTTCAAAGAAAATCAACATTAAAATTACTAACTACAATTATAGAAAACAAAATTAAAATAATTTTCTTAAATCTATTGATGCCTTTCCAAACCCAAAGAAAAAAGTTTAGAGAATTTTGAAAAATTTATTTTACGCCGCCTCTTTAAAAATTTTCTACTTCGCCCGCAACCCACCACCTATAAAAACCCCTCTCCATCCTATCGTCTCTCCCCAATATAAATCACCTTGCTCCACAACCATGCAACAATACTACTGAAACCAACGCCAATGCAAATCTTGATCATTCACCTCTAACAGCTCAAATCAAACCATCCATTCCATAACCAACTTTATCGTCACTTTTCCATATATGTACATATTGTACTAAAGCAATGTAATTGTGACAAATCAATGTGAATGTTAATTTCTCCTGCTATTTTCTTCTTCTTCCTTTGTTTATTCTCTTCTCCCATCTTGGTTTGCAACTCTAACATGTCATCAGAGCTACTCTAAGGGTCTCACGACCTGCTCCATTCGATCCAATTAGCAGTGGAGTCGATCTCCAACCCCTCGAGTTGGTGAAGAACATCCTCTTTAGTCATCACAAAAATCTCTAGGTTCTTACCCCACTTTTGAAAACCTTGCCAGCGCCCAGATAGCCAGCTTGAATGCCTCCTTCCCTAAAGTCTCCTTGTAGTTCTTCTCAAGAAACACACTCGATGGAATCTTCCTACTCCGACATTCCCACTAGCGCAACACAACCATAACCAGAACACCTTTGCTATTAGACAATCCTATTCCATATCAGCTTAAATTCATCCTTAGCAACATCAATAATCTGGTATCAACTCAACTTAGCATCGACAACCATCCAGTCTGGAAGGTGCAAGTCACAAAAATTTTTACAGCCAACAGATACGACACCTTCCTTGACAACTCTTGTCCATCTCCGCCACGACATATCCTTAATGCCAATGGAACGTCAGTTCCCAACTCCTACTTCACCACATACATATGAATAAACCAAAATTTGGTTGCCGCTCTCTACTCCGTCATCTCCCCTCCCATTCTCTCATAGGTATTACCTCTAGAAACTTGTCATGATATAGGGACAACCAATGAGAGACGACTTCAATTATCTAACCAATCTCAGATTATTCATTTGAGGAATGAACTTCAAACGTAAGTATGACAAACCAAACCATGAACCAATACCTCTCGAATATTAAAGCAAAAGACGACATCCTCGCAGTGTTTTTTTTTTGTTCTCAACTGTCAAAATTGAAGTTGTTAAAGTTCATGTGCAAACAACAACTCAGTGCAGTGCTATAATGATCATTTATCCAAAAAAAAACTGCAAATCAGTTTTTTTCCAAACAAACAAACCAAATAACTAAATAATTTATCAAGATAAGCTACAACTGCGCCAAACAAGCTATAAAAGAAGTTTATTGGTGAGTTGAAGTCTCGTATTAATTATTCAATTATGTTATTTATTAAGTAAAACTGATAATAATTTAAGCTTGTTGCAATTTTGCAACTGTATTAGTTAAAATCCTATTTAGTTAACTTAGGGTTCGTTTGGGGCAGTTTATAAGTGCAGGTGACGTTTTCATCACAATTAGATCACACTTATTGGCAGATTATGCAAAAATGCGGTTTTGGATTTCTTAAACACGCGACCCCGAAGAACGACCCCGTGGGCCACATTGTCGTTCGAATTATTACTCACGTGACCCTGAATCGTTCACATCTACCCTTTCTCCTTCGCACCTCCCCTTCCCTAAGCACTCCTCCTCTTCTCTTTGGATGTGTTTCAATAGATACAATCCTTCTTCCGCATTTCCTCTCAACAGGTATACCGCTTCCTTCGCATTTCTCGCCTTCTATATTTGGCCCTTGCAGTCCTTCGACAAATGTCCCCTAGATCTCTCTTTTTTTTTCTACAGGAACTGCAGTGCCGCACACATATAGATTTCTTATCTTGGTTCAAGGATTATGAGAGAAATTTATCTGCTACTTATTAACAAATTTCTGGCATTTTTTTATGGTTATAAGAGCAGTTAGTAGTCTTGTCAAAGCTGCTTATGAAAGTTTTGATTCATGGAAAGTTTATTTTGTAAGCAATATGACACCTTTTATCTCTTGGAAGCTTTACATACATACCACTCGATCCAATATGGTGATGTTCCATGGGATCTCTTTTTTTTTTTTCTGCGGGACTGCAAAGCAGCACACATATAGGGAACTGCAAAGCAGCACACATCTAGTTCAAGGATTATGACAGCAATTTCTTTGCTACTTATTAACAATTTTCTGGCATTTTGTTATGGTTATAAAAGCAGTTTGTAGTCTTGTCGAAGCTGCTTATGGAAGTTTTGATTCATGGAAAGTTTATTTTGTTAGCAATATGACACCTTTTATCTCTTGGAAGCTTTACACACATACCACTCGATCCATATGGTGATGTTCCATATTGTAATAAATCCTAAACTTGAATTTGTACATATATGCCACTTACCTATGCTTCAAAAGGATCAAATTGCATTGTTAAGAAGGCTTTTGAAGAGTAAAATGAATTTTTGGTTTCCTTTGCATTCCAAAGTTTGGTTATGGTAATGCTGATTTGATGAGAGGAATTACTGGTTTTCTCAATTCCATTGTTCGCAAGAATAAAAAATAAAAAAAATAAAAAGAACGGAGAACAAATTTTTTAAATGCTTGATCATTATTACTTTCATATGGATACTTGACATTGTTTATTGATTTATTAATTCTTTCTGTTGTGCCATTTCTGTAGGTTATTTCTTTGATTCATTTTTCCTTGAGATTCTATTAGATATGAATCAAGGTAGATTAGATTTATAAATGATGTGATGCCTTTGTATTGGACGACCATTTGTGGTTCTTCACATTGCTTATGGGCATTGTTGTTTCACATATGCATTCTTTTAATAGTTGCAGACCTGTGGAAAATTTTGGCTACAAGATTCGTTGTGCTCAGCAACTCCGTACTTGGTGAGCCCCTTCTCACAATGGTTCTACTTAGGTTTTGTTACTTCAGCAATTTTGTAGTGCAAAAAAGGTACTTGGGGCAGCTCAAGTCAGGTTCTATTACTTCATTTATTTTCTCTATGCTTAATAAAAGCTTGAAGACATAAAAAGCATTCATTTGTTATTTGTATGGTCTCCTTGCTTTGCTGAAAATAAGGTATACTGCTCTGCCCACTATCTCTATAAAAAAGCATCACACCACTCTTATATGGTATATATTTCAGGCATCATATAAAAAATATTTGTCCAAATAAGAATAGTGGATAGTTCCATCAGCATAGCTGTGAAGGAACTGTAAATGCATAAGGGTAGTGTGTATTTGTTTTAGATAAGAACATTGTATTTGCAGAAACTTTAATAATATGTTGAAGTTGGAGCCAACTTTGATCAACATGTAACTGTTTTCTCCACATTTTTGTGCTTTTCATTCGTATTGTCTCTGAAATTGTTGCTTTTCATAAACTGCCAACTCTGGAATAGCTTGGATGGTCATAGAATTTTGTTGTCGGCAACCATTGTCTCCACACTCTGGTAAATAGATTTTTTTTATTTTGCTATGTTTTTGACTTATATACTCTCTTCTTAATAATTTCAAGGCGATGAGCTCCAGGTATTTAAGGAAGTCCTGACACCAACCTAGCAACAATTCTCATGAGATGTTACTTTTGCATTTTAAATTGAATGTTATAATCATATTATTAATTGTAGTTTTAATATGTATTTTGATTTTAATTTGGTATCTTGAACTCTATTTTAAGTGAAGTGGACGTCAAAATTCTGTACTATTATAAAATTACAAATTTGTCATGCAACAAATCTATATATATGTGTCTGTACTTTGTGCTAATTGGGTAATGAAAGTGGGGTTATAAGAAGTTCTTCACTTCGGTTTCCTCAGGTTCTCCTGCATATTTTCTTCTGTTTAAATTTACTTAGTTCTTATTCTCTCTCTGATAATACTTCTTTGTTTCACCTACATTTTAATGTTCCTATAATATTAAAAAAAAATTATATCACTTGACATAATATTAATACTAAAATTTTTAAAATATACCACAGCGCTTCAAATTAAGGTAAATTTATATAAATATATAAATATATAAAATAAAATTTATTTGTTAGATAGGATGCAATACAAAAAAAGGATCAATTTAGCGTATATGTTTTATGTGTAGCGACATGTAATTTTGTTAATAAATTAAATTTCAATTAATTTATTTAAAACTTAGTGTAAAATGTAAATTATTGAGTAGAATTTATGGAACACATAATTTGAAAATAATTTTTTGAAAATTAAAATTTACAATGCTAAATGGTCTTTTATCTATAAAAAGCCACAAATCAATTGTTTTTCAAACGCACAAACCAAATAACTAAAAATCTTATTCAGAATAGGGGTAAAATGTTCATTTATTCAAAATCATATGTTTTCCAAACGCATAAAACAAACAGTTTAATAACTTATCCAGATTAGTCGTTGATCAGCAAAAATTATCAGAATAAACTGCTTATCTGGATAAGCATGATAAGCTGCAGCTGACCCAAACAGATTCTTAATTTGTCCACTCCACAACAGAATTTGCTAGTTATTATACTATACATTTATTAATATCTCAGTTATTTAACGTGTCGGATAGCAATTGAATACAATTTATNAAATAATTTCTCCGTATAAGAGACATAATGATCATTTATCCAGAAACAACTGCACATCCGTTGTTTTTCAAACACACGGACCAAACAATCAACCAACTTATATGGATAAGTTGTTGATCAGTAATTTATCAGGATAAGCTACAGCTGCGCCAAACAAGCTATAAAAGAAGTTTATTGGTGAGTTGAAGTCTCGTATTAATTATTCATTTATGTTATTTATTAAGTAAAATTGATAATAATTTAAGCTTGTTGCAATTTTCCAATTGTATTAGTAAAAATCCTATTTAGTTAACTTAGGGTTCGTTTGGGGCAACTTATAAGTGCGGACGGCGTTTTCATCACAATTGGATCACACTTATTGGCAGATTATGCAAAAATGCGGTTTTGGATTTCTTAAACACGCGGCCCCGCAGAACGACACCGTGGGCCACATTTTCGTTCGAATTATTACTCACGTGACCCTGGATCGTTCACATCTACCTTTTCTTTTTCGCACCTCCCCTTCCCTAAGCACTCCTCTTCTCTTTGGATGTGTTTCGATAGATACGATCCTTCTTCCGCATTTCCTCTCAACAGGTATACCGCTTCCTTCGCATTTCTCGCCTTCTATATTTGGCCTTTGCAGTCCTTCGACAAATGTCCCCTAGATCTCTCTTTCTTTTTCTACAGGAACTGCAGTGCTGCACACATATAGGTTTCTTATCTTGGTTCAAGGATTATGAGAGAAATTTATTTGCTACTTATTAGCAATTTTCTGGCATTTTTTTATGGTTATAAGAGCAGTTAGTAGTCTTGTCAAAGCTGCTTATGAAAGTTTTGATTCATGGAAAGTTTATTTTGTAAGCAATATGACACCTTTTATCTCTTGGAAGCTTTACATACATACCACTCGATCCAATATGGTGATGTTCCATAGGATCTCTTTTTTTTTTTTCTGCGGGAACTGCAAAGCAGCACACATCTAGTTCAAGGATTATGACAGCAATTTCTTTGCTACTTATTAACAATTTTCTGGCATTTTGTTATGGTTATAAAAGCAGTTTGTAGTCTTGTCGAAGCTGCTTATGGAAGTTTTGATTCATGGAAAGTTTATTTTGTTAGCAATATGACACCTTTTATCTCTTGGAAGCTTTACACACATACCACTCGATCCACATGGTGATGTTCCATATTGTAATAAATCCTAAACTTGAATTTATACATATATGCCACTTACCTATGCTTCAAAAGGATCAGTGTTTGGTTATGCTGATTTGATCCTTTTGAAGCATAGGCAAGTGGCATATTTGTCCAAATAAGAACAGTGGATAGTTCCATCAGCATAGCTGTGAAGGAACTGTAAATGCATAAGGGTAGTGTGTATTTGTTTTAGATAAGAACATTGTATTTGCATAAACTTTAATAATATGTTGAAGTTGGAGCCAACTTTGATCAACATGTAACTGTTTTCACCACACTTTTGTGCTTTTCATTCGTATTGTCTTGAACTCTGGAGTAGCTTGGATGGTCATAGAATTTTGTCGTCGGCAACCATTGTCTCCACACTCTGGTAAATAGATTTTTTTTATTTTCTATATTTTTGACTTATATACTCTCTTTTTAATAATTTCAGGACGATGAGCTCCAGGTATTTAAGGAAGTCCTGACACCAACCGAGCAACGATTCTCATGAGATTTTACTTTTGCATTTTAAATTGAATGTTATAATCATATTATTAATTATAGTTTTAATATGTATTTTTTATTTTAATTTGGTATCTTGAACTCTATTTTAAGTGAAGTGGACGTCAAAATTCTGTACTATTATAAAATTACAAATTTGTCATGCAACAAATCTATATATATGTGTCTGTACATTGTGCTTATTGTGTAATGAAATTGGCGTTATAAGAAGTTCTTCACTTCGGTTTCCTCAGCTTCTCCTGCATATTTTCTTCTGTTTAAATTTACTTTGTTCTTATTCTCTCTCTCTAAAAATACTTCTTTGTTTCACCTACATTTTAATGTTCCTATAATATTAAAAAAAAAATTATATCACATGACAAAATATTAATACTAAAGTTTTTAAAATATACCACAGCGCTTCAAATAAAGGTAAATTTATATAAATATATAAATATATAAAATAAATTTTATTTGTTAGATAGGATGCAATACAAAAAAAGGATCAATTTAGCATATATGTTTTATGTGTAGCGACATATAATTTTGTTAATAAATTAAATTTCAATTAATTTATTTAAAACTTAGTGTAAAATGTAAATTATTGAGTAGAATTTAGGGAACACATAATTTGAAAATAATTTTTTGAAAATTAAAATTTACAATGCTAAATGGTCTTTTATCTATAAAAAGCCACAAATCAATTGTTTTCCAAACGCACAAACCAAATAACTAAAAATCTTATTGAGAATAGGGATAAAATGGTCATTTATTCAAAATCATCTGTTTTCCAAACACATAAAATAAACAGTTTAATAACTTATCCAGATTAGTCGTTGATCGGTAAAGATTATCAGAATAAACTGCTTATCTGGATAAGCATGATAAGCTGCAGCTGACCCAAACAGACTCTTAATTTGTCCACTCCACAACAGAATTTGTTAGTTATTATACTATACATTTATTAATATCTCAGTTATTTAACGTGTCGGATAGCAATTGAATACAATTTATTTAATGCGTAAAAACAAAAAAAAATTGAAACTAACGTTTAATTGTGTTTGGTAGGAGTAGCTATAGCCTTGAGGGGAGCAGCCAAGGNAATGGCCGTGAAGAAGAAGATCGACCATAGAACATAATGAAGCAGCTCTGCCATTCGGAAAATTATGAAGCACAGAAGTCGGGAATAGCAAAGCTCGGTAGGATGTATATATAGGGTTGTAATCAAGTCTTGAGCATATCATAGGGTGGACTTCTAATAACATTTGGCAATATTTTTAAGTTATCAATGTTTTATTCATGAGTGTAACCTTCACCCTAAATTTATTTATTTATTTATCCCGTTGACCAGTTGCTTACTTTGTCTGCAGGTAGCATAAGCCGTGCCGACCGACTTAGATTTTTTTTAGATGTAAGAGCATGTTTGGCATCAATTATTTTTTATTTTTAAAATAAAATTTAATAATATAATTGTTGTATGCTAAAAAATTCGCTACGGTAGTACATTGGATGATCGTCTTCGAGTTGCATGAGAATTCAACACATACTCATATAAAGGAAAATAACCAGTAGTGACACAAAAAGTTTTTATGTGAAAAACTCATAAAGAGAAAAAACCACGGGGCCTCCCAGATGCAAAACTTCTCTGTAAACTGATGATTACAGAATCCCTTGTCACATAGCTGAGAAATACTTACCAAGTCTACCTAATTACAACGTCGACAGACAAATGAACTTGTTGTAAGAAGTGAGCAGCAATCAATTGTGATCGGTGGAGGCCGAAAATGGTCCTCGACAGNTCGGAGCTAGAAATGGGAAGAAGTAAGAAAGGTTAGATCTCCCCAACTCTTCTATTAACCCCGAGATCAAATCCTTTAAATCTTGTGCTGATTCAGACTTGAAAATATCCACCATATCAATGGACAAGAAGGCGGTCGATATTAGATTGATCACAGTGCAGAACGCTGCCCTAGCAACGTGCACCGCCTCCCCATTCTTCCCCTCGATATATGTGATGAGTTCACGAACCTTTCGCCGGCGAAGGAGTTGGGTTGCATCGAGAGACTGGTCGTTGAAGAGATTGACCTTCATGAGAGTGCGGAGATATCTCCATGATTGGTTTGGTGGCAACCAAACTACGGAGACCAGATGTTGACCGACGGCTTGGATGACATCTGGGATTTGTCGGGCGGAGGTGGAGTGATCTTTTGTTTTAAGGACCTCTTTTGCGGAGGCTGGAGAGGAGATGACGACTGTGTGGATGCTGCCGAGCTTGAGATACATGACCGGTCCATAGGTTCGGGCAAGAAGGGCCAACGAGCGGTGGGGATTTTGGCCTAGCTCGAGAAGATTGCCTAGCACCGGGAGCGGTCTTGGACCCGGAGGAAGAGCTAAGTTCCTAAAGGATCTGCGTCTAAGAAGTATGGCGATGGCCGTGAAGAAGAAGATCGACCATAGAACATAATGAAGCAGCTCTGCCATTTGGAAAATTATGAAGCACAGAAGTCGGGAATAGCAAAGCTCGGTAGGATGTATATATAGGGTTGTAATCAAGTCTTGAGCATATCATAGGGTGGACTTCTAATAACATTTGGCAATATTTTTAAGTTATCAATGTTTTATTCATGAGTGTAACTTTCACCCTAAATTTATTTATTTATTTATCCCGTCGACCAGTTGCTTACTTTGTCTGCAGGTAGCATAAGCCGTGCCGACCGGCTTAGATTTTTTTTTAGATGTAAGAGCATGTTTGGCATCAATTATTTTTTATTTTTAAAATAACATTTAATAATATAATTGTTGTATGCTAAAAAATTCGCTACGGTAGTACATTGCATGATCGTCTTCGAGTTGCATGAGAATTCAACACATACTCATATAAAGGAAAATAACCAGTAGTGACGCAGAAAGTTTTTATGTGGAAAACTCATAAAGAGAAAAAACCACGGGGCCTCCCAGATGCAAAACTTCTCTATAAACTGACGATTACAGAATCCCTTGTCACATAGCTGAGAAATACTTATCAAGTCTACCTAATTACAACGTCGACATGCAAATGAACTTGTTGTAAGAAGTGAGCAGCAATCAATTGTGATCGGTGGAGGCCGAAAATGGTCCTCGACAGCAGTCGGCGATGACTGATGGTAGTCAGTGACGGTCAATGGCGGTAGACAGCTATCAACGGTGGCACGAGTGGTGCTAGACTTCAGTTCATTCTCAAAGCTTCAAATTATTTCTAAGGCTGACGCTCTCCTCTTACTCATGAGAGGGGTGAGATTCTATTTATATTGTTCTGGGTGAAATTAATGCAGGAATATGAAACACTTTGATTGAAAGATCCAGAGAGTTTCTTTCAAACAGACGGTGTTTTATGGACATTTAAGTGTCTTAACAATGTCGAAATTGAGCAATTTTGGGCTCGCTGGATCCATCTTATCAAGTCCCTTGATTCGATTATAGGAAATTCGAAATTCGATTCATTTAATCTTCTAAATATTTTCAGAAAACTTTCAAGTGTACTTTAATGACTTGATCTGAGCTTCATTTGACTCAGATTGGATTATTTTTTGTATTATTGGGTTCGTCTCATCGAGCTAATCAGTTTGAACGTTTATTTCTTAAAAGATTGTCTCAAGATTCATGTCATGCCTCATGATACTTGTAAACTGATTAAAAGTTGTTAGTAACGTTTCAGTTGCCCCTATTTTCGGGCAAGTCCAATTTCGCAGTCCGAAAGTACTAGTACTCGCAACAATTCAATTTTAGTGATTGCATTATTAATACAATATTTAGGCGCATCAATTACACACACACATGTNGCTGATTAAAAGTTGTTAGTAACGTTTCAGTTGCCCCCTATTTTCGGGCAAGTCCAATTTCGCAGTCCGAAAGTACTAGTAATCGCAACAATTCAATTTTAGTGATTGCATTATTAATACAATATTTAGGCGCATCAATTACACACACACATGTATGTATGTATGTATCTATATATGTATGTATGTATGTATTAAATTTATTATATATATATTTTATATGAAATTTATATTTAATTCTCATATTTAAAATAAATTTTAATAATATCATAAAAAATAATAGAAATAAAATCAAATTTATCTGAATCAAAAGAAATTAAGGACTAAAATTTTTATTTTATTTCCTGAAAAAGGTATGCATTATTAATTAATTATATTGATTCTTTTTAATTAACAGAGAAATTAAATTGCAGGATTTTCAGTTATCGATCACCACAAATTTAACACATAAGAATGTTCATCTTGCCATCCCTAATTAGTTCCACCATTGAATAATATGTACTTAACACATTGTTTATTAGGTGGATGCATTGGGTAGGATGAAGCCCCAAAAAAGTTTTGATTTTTAATTTTGTGATCGATATACCGAAANGCATGTATGTATGTATGTATCTATATATGTATGTATGTATGTATTAAATTTATTATATATATTTTTTATATGAAATTTATATTTAATTCTCATATTTAAAATAAATTTTAATAATATCATAAAAAATTATAGAAATAAAATCAAATTTATCTGAATCAAAAGAAATTAAGGACTAAAATTTTTATTTTTTTCCTGAAAAAGGTATGCATTATTAATTAATTATATTGATTCTTTTTAATTAACAGAGAAATTAAATTGCAGGATTTTCAGTTATTGATCACCACAAATTTAACACATAAGAATGTTCATCTTGTCATCCCTAATTAGTTCCACCATTGAATAATATGTACTTAACACATTGTTTATAAGGTGGATGCATTGGGTAGGATGAAGCCCCAAAAAAGTTTTGATTTTTAATTTTGTGATCGATATACCGAAAAGTTGGCTGAAGCATTCCATATTGTATTGCATAATTAAGTTTTGGTCAAAGTGGCCCAACCATAGATATTATATTAAAAATTTGGCAGATTTACATGCATATACACCATTAAATTCTTATGTATTTACATATTTAACAGCTAAACTTAAATTATTTACATGCCTGCCACCTCATCTATGGATAAAAGGGTCACCATGCATACACCCACGGTCACCATGCACTAATCTTGTTTGCCAACATTGAGATTAGGTATTATGCATACATTTGTCGATAAGGTCGATGCACACATCATTTACATTAATGTTAAAGCATGCTATAAGAAGATTAATGCACAACATCATAAGATCGATGAGTAATAAGAATGATAAACTCTAGCGCACTTCTAACTAGGAGCATTTATGCTTGTCATTAACAATGACATTAATACACTCTTTTCTAACAAGGCTAATGTTCATTACTATCACCCTATCACCACCAAGGCAAATTCTTGAATTCATAATATATCGTCACATCTCTAATAAAAGTAATAGTCCAAATATACCACAAAGTATCTCATGAAAGCAACCCAATACCTCAATGTCCTCTTGATTTCCAACATGAAAATTATTCACCATAATTCATTTTAGCAGAGCAATGTATCAACACCTTATTCTAATTAATATCTAAGAAATATAATAGAGGAATTATTTCAATTGATGTGAAACTTAATATTCTTTTTTCTCTTTTAGTTTATTCGAGTAAAGAATTATCCCTCATAAATTCTACTATAACATATTTTATCTTATTGCATGAAATTTTCAATGCTATTGTTGCCTTCTTGTAAGAAATTTGCAGGATTTCACCCAAAAATTTCACGAAAATGATTTAATAATTAGGGCATGTTATTTTTATTATAAATTATATCAATTAGTTAATGTTGTTATGCTAAATTATAATTTACAATACTGATTAAATATTAGTTCTATATTTAAATCCCAATTTTTCTTTAATTCATGCATGAGAGTTTCAAAATTTATAAGGCATTAGTGTAAGTATAAATTTTAAAAAATATATTAAAAAATATTAAAATTAATGGTTTTCACTTATTATTTCTTGTGAAATTTTATTTGTTTTAAATTTAAGGTTTTATTGTTAAATATTATTTCTAATTCTTTTTATTTATACAGATTTAAATCATGAAGAAATATTTTTTTTCTAAGAAAATCAACATTAAGTTTACTAACAACTCCAATGCAAATCTAGATCGTCCACCTCTAACANCTAAGAAAATCAACATTAAGTTTACTAACAACTCCAATGCAAATCTAGATCGTCCACCTCTAACAGCTCAAATCACACCATCCATTCCATTACCAACTTTATCCTCACTTTTATGTATAGGTACATATTGTACTAAAGCAATGTAATTGTNCTGTATGTACATACTGTACTAAAGTAATGTAATTGTGACTAATCAATGTGAAAGTTAATTTCTCCTGCTATTTTCTTCTTCTTCCTTTGTTTATTCTCTTTCCTTATCTCTGTTTGCAACTCTAACATGGCATCAGAGCTACTCTAAGGGTCTCACGACCTGCTTCATTCAATCCACTTAGCAGTGGAGTTGATCTCCGACTGCTTGAGTTTTTGAAGACCATCCTCTTTTGTCATCACAACAATCTCTAGGTTCTTACCCCATTTTGACAACCTCGACTGACACCCAAATAGCCAACTTGATTGCCTCCTAGCCCGAAGTCTCCTTGTAGTTCTTCTCGAGAAACACTCTCAATGGAATCATCGTACTCCGACATTCCCACTAGCGCATAGGGCTGTCGATTTGGCTCGTTGTTCGCGNATGTATAGGTACATATTGTACTAAAGCAATGTAATTGTAACAAATCAATGTGAAAGTTAATTTCTCCTGCTATTTTCTTCTTCTTCCTTTGTTTATTCTCTTTCCTTATCTCTGTTTGCAACTCTAAAATGGCATCAGAGCTACTCTAAGGGTCTCACGACCTGCTTCATTCGAGCAGTGGAGTCGATCTCCGACTGCTCGAGTATTTGAAGATCATCCTCTTTTGTTATCACAACAATCTCTAGGTTCTTACCCCACTTTTGAAAACCTCTACCGACGCCCAGATACCCAGCTTGATTGCCTCCTAGCCCGAAGTCTCCTTGTAGTTCTTCTCGAGAAACACTTTCGATGGAATCTTCGTACTCCGACATTCCCACTAGCGCAACACAACCATTACCAGAACACCTCTGCTATCAAACAATCATATTCCATATCAGCTTAAATTCATCCATAACAACATCAATAATCTGGCATCAACTCAACTTAGCATCGACAACCAGTCCACCTGGAAGGTACAAGTGACAAAACTTTTTAAGGCCAATGGAAACGACACCTTCCTTGACTACTCTTGTCTATGTCCGCCACGACATATTCTTAATGCAGATGGAACATCAATTCCCAACAGCAACTTCACCAAGTGCAAATGAATAAACCAAAATTTTGTTGCCGCTCTCTACTCCGCATCTCACCTCCCATTCTCCAATATGTATTACCTCTAGAAACTTGCCATGATATAGGGACAACGAATGAGAGACAACTTCAATTATCTAACCAATCTCAGATTACTCAATTGAGGAATGAACTTCACAACCTAAGTATGACACACAAAACCATGAACCAATACCTCTTGAAAATCAAAGCAAAAGTCGACATCCTCACAGTGGTTTTTTTTGTTCTCAACTGTCAAGTTTGTAGTCGTTAAAATTCATGTGCAAAGAGCAACTCTGCGAGGTGCTAAAATGGTCATTTATCCAAAAAAAGCTGCAAATCAGTTGTTTTCCAAATACACAAATTAAACAACTAAATAGTTTCTCCTGATAAGGGACAAAATGATCATTTATCTAGTTGTGCATCCGTTGTTTTTCAAACGCACAAACCAAACAATCAATCAACTTATCTGAATAAGCTGCTGATCAGCAGTTTATCAGGATAAGCTACAGCAGTGCCAAACAGACCCTAAAAGATGTGCCTTAGTGAGTTGAAGTCTCGTATTAATTATTCATTTATGTTATTTATTAAGTAAAATTGATTATACTTTAACCCTGTTGCAATTTTCCAGCCGCGTCAGTAAAAATCCTATTTAGTTAACTTAGGACCATTTGGGATAGCTTATAAATGCGGACGACGTTTTGAAAACGCCACAGTCACGTTTTGAATCGCGCTTATTGACATATTATGCAGAAACACAATTTTAGATTTTTTAAACACGCGACCCGCTGCGTGGGTCGCGTTTTTCATTCGAATTATTACAAACATTTTTAAAAAATACCACGGTTTTTCAAATATAGGCAAATTCATATAAATATAAAAATCAAATTTTATTTGTTAGATAGGATGCAATACATAAAATAAAAAAAATGATTCATTTAGCTTATACATTTTAAGTGTGACGACATGTAATTTTGTTAATAAATTAAAATTCAATTAATTTATTTTAAAATTAGTGTAAAATGTAAATTATTGAGTAGAATTTATGTTACACATATATTAAAAATATTTTTTTGAAAATTAAAATTTATAATATTTGAATTATCTTTTATCTACAAAAAACTGCAAATCAATTATTTCAAATGACATAAGCCAAACAACTAAACAACTTATCCAGAGAAGTAGCAGAATTTTCATTTATTCAGAATATGTTGTTCTTAACGAAAAAACCAGACAACTTATCAAGATCAACTGCTGATTAACATATTATCAGGATAAACTACTTATCTAGAAAAGCTAGATAAGCTGCAGCTACCCCAAACACACCTTTAGTTTGTCCACAACACAACATAAATTGCTAGTTATTATACTTTATATTTATTTAGATAACACATTCTATGTAATTTTGGAGAGGAGTTTCTAAATTAATCAACCCGGCATTTAATTTCTGTAATTATGGTTGAAAGTAATTCCAAAATATCACTGTAGCAAATTAGCCTATTTCCGACCGTTGGAAACTTTCATAAATCCCTCGGTTGTGATTTCTGATCGCTTATGAATGGTTTATTGTGCCTATTAAAATATATGTCGGTAATTTTTAGTAGCATCGTACATGGACGTTGGTGGTGTTGAAGCTCGCTGCTTGANCCTAACAGCGATTTGCGCTTCCCATTCCTGTCTCGAAAGTTTTGGGGTGCGGCTGTCTTTCGCTCCTCATCTCAAAATCGCTACTCCTCTCAAAATCGCAGAAGGCTCCTCCTCTGCGCGGAAGGCTCTCTGATTTCATGTTCTTCTACTAATATCTACATCTATTTCTCCTCGGATAGTCAGCGTTGGCTCGACTGCTCGGTTTTCTTGCTTGGTTGCTCGATATTCTTGCTTGGTTGCTTGTTTACTTACAGAGGTACCTCTTAGCTTAAATTTTCTTAAATTTCTTTTAGATTTACTTAGATTTTTTGAGTGAAACCTAGTCTTTTAGGGTTTTGACAGTGAAATCTCGCATATTAAATTTAGATATGGTTTTTTATGGATGAGATCTGATATAAGGGTTGTTGAAAACTTAAGAAAAATCTGATCTCTACTTCACTTTCTCGGCAGTGTTGGTTCGATTGATTGGTATTCTTGCTTTGTTGCTCGATATTCTTGGACGGCTGCTTGTTTGGATACTTAGGTGTTATATTTGAGTATCATTTCTGTAATATTTCATATTTATCTTCAGGTATGCCTCTTGTCCTAATGTTTCTTAAATTTCTTTTATTTGGAAGATATACATAACTCAAATCTATAAGTATTAAATGCTCATCATCTTAGAGTCTTGGTGAGAATTGTTTCAGGGAATTGGTGAGTTACTCGGATGGGCCATTCCATTTAAGTTCAAAATTCGAGTTACTCGGATGGGCCATGCTAACAGATGATTTCAATATCTTCATCTCCTGCTTCTTAAGACAAGTCCACTGCAAATTTTGTTCTTCAAGATTTTTAGCCGCAGTAAATTTTTAGCCGAAGTAAATTCCTTATTTGTTTTTGCAAATTTTGTTCTTCAAGACAAGTCCACTGTTTGTTCACACATATTTCTCTTCTTTTACAGCCTTACTCAAAATGGATCCCAATTTGAAGAGACTCCCGACTGGAAGAAATTGTGAAGTAACGTGATAATGTTTTTGTAAATTTGTAAAATTAGTACATAAGTTTTATTTTGCAAAATTTAGTAAAAAAGGAATTAATATTCTTTGTGTAAAGTTTTGTAAATTTGTATTGAAGTTTTTGTAAAAGTTTGTATTTTGTAAATTTCATATTTTTGTTTAATTTGTAAATTGTAAAATTTGTAATGAAGTTTGTATTTTGTAAAATTGGGTAAAAAAGTATTAATATTATTTTTGTAAAAATTGGTTTGCAAATTTTTTCTTGGAATTTATTCTTCAAATTTGATTGGAATTAAGTTGTTAGTATAAATAGTTTTTTTCAAAAATTTATGATTTTTTTTTTAAAAAATTATAATAATTTTATATTATAACGAGCCAATTTAGAGCCGAACACGAACACGAATATCATTTTCGAGCCGAACACGAACACACTGTTCACGAGCCATTTCGAACAGGAGCTGAACACGAACACGAGCCAATTTCGAACGAGCCGAACACGAGCCAGCTCGGCTCGTTTACAGCCCTACTAGCACAACACAACCATTACCAGAACAACTCTGCTATCAAACAATCCTATTCCATATCAGCTTAAATTCATCCATAGCAACATCAATAATCTTGCATGAACTCAACTTAGCATCGACAATCATTCAACCTGGAAGGTGCTAGTCACAAAACTTTTTAAGGCCAACGAAAACGACACCTTCCTTGACGACTCTTGTCCATGTCTGCCACCACATATTCTTAATGCAAATGGAACATCAATTCCCAACACCGACCTCGCCAAGTGCATATGAATAAACCAAAATTTAGTTGCCGCTCTCTACTCCGTCATCCCACCTCCCATTCCCCCATATGTATTACCTCTAGAGACTTGCCATGATATAAGGACAACGAATGAGAGACGACTTCAATTATCTAACCAATCTCACATTATTCATTTGAGGAATGAACTTCACAATCTAAGTATGACACACAAAACCATGAACCAATACCTCTTGAAAATCAAAGCAAAGGTCGACATCCTCGTAGTGGTTTTTTTTGTTCTCAATTGTCAAATTTGTAGTCGTTAATGTTCATGTGCAAATAGCAACCCTGCGCGGTGCTAGAATGGTCATTTATCCAAAGAATGTTGTAAATCAGTTGTTTTCCAAATACACAAATCAAACAACAAAACAGTTTCACCAGATAAGGGACAAAATGATCATTTATCTAGTTGTGCATCCGTTGTTTTTCAAAGGCACAAACCAAACAACCAATCAACTTATCTGAATAAGCTGCTGATCAGCAGTTTATCAGGATAAACTGCAGCTGCGCCAAATAGACCCTAAAAGATGTGCCTTAGTGAGTTGAAGTCTCGTATTAATTATTCATTTATGTTATTTATTAAGTAAAATTGATTATACTTTAACCCTTATGCAATTTTCCAGCCCCTGTAAAAATCCTATTTAGTTAACTTAGGACCATTTGGGGCAGCTTATAAATGCAGACGACGTTTTGATAATGACGCAGTCACGTTTGGATCGCGCTTATTGACAATTTATGCAGAAACACTGTTTTAGAATTTTTAAACACGCGACCCGCTAAACGGCCCCTTGGGGTCACGTTTTTCGTTCGAATTATTACAAACATTTTAAAAAAATACCACGGTTTTTCAAATATAGGTAAATTAATATAAATATAAAAATCAAATTTTATTTGTTAGATAGGATGCAATACAAAAGAAAATGATTCATTTAGCTTATATATCTTATGTGTGACGACATGTAATTTTGTTAATAAATTAAAATTCAATAAATTTATTTTAAAATTAGTGTAAAATGTAAATTATTGAGTAGAATTTATGTTACACATATATTAAAAATAATTTTTTGAAAATTAAAATTTATAGTATTTGAATTATCTTTTATCTATAAAAAGCTGCAAATCAACTGTTTCTAATCGCATAAGCCAAACAGCTAAAGAACTTATCCAAAAAAGGAGCAGAATTGTCATTTATTCAGAATATTTTTTTCTTAACCAAACAACCAGACAACTTATCCAGATCAACTGCTGATTAACATATTATCAGGATAAACTACTTATCTGAATAAACTGAATAAGCTGCAGCTACCCCAAACACAACTTTAGTTTGTCCACACCACAACAAAAATTACTAGTTATTATACTTTATATTTATTTAGATAACACATTCTATGTAATTTTGGAGAGGAGTTTCTAAATTAATCAACCCGGCATTTAATTTCTGTAATTATGGTTGAAAGTAATTCCAAAATATCACTGTAGCAAATTAGCCTATTTCCGACCGTTGGAAACTTTCATAAATCCCTCGGTTGTTATTTCTGTTGTGCCTAATTAAAATATATGTCGGTAATTTTTAGTAGCATCGTACATGGACGTTGGTGGTGTTGAAGCTCGCTGCTTGACCTCCAAAATCCTGCCACCAAAAGCATAAGAGTTCAATAAATTATAGTTTTTTTTTGAAAATTTAGATAATATGTGAGAATCCGACTGAATATTTCAACTAATGAAATCACATCCCAGTTATTTAACGAGCCAGATAGCAATAGAATACAAATTATTTAACACGTTGAAACAAAAAATTGATTGAAACTAACGTTTAATTGTGTTTGGTAGGAGTAGCTATAGCTTTAAGGGGAGCAGCCAAGGTGGTTGAGAGACCAAACTTTTCGGTGAGATCCAAATCCTCAGGCCTCATTCCGTCTGGCAAACTCCACTCGAAGGACTGTAGGAGTGAGGCAAGCATGAGCTGCACCATCCGGACACCTAATGGCATGCCTGGACAGATCCGCCGTCCTGAACCAAACGGCAAGAGCTCAAAGTGGTGCCCGCGGAAATCAATTTCGCCTCCTCCGACGAACCTTTCCGGCATGAAGCAATCCGGATTCTCCCAAACCTGCTCATCTCGACCTATCGCCCACACGTTCACAAGCACCTGACTGTTNCGGACAGATCCGCCGTCCCGAACCAAACGGCAAGAGCTCAAAGTGATGCCCGCGGAAATCAATTTCGCCTCCTCCGACGAACCTTTCCGGCAAGAAGCAATCCGGATTCTCCCAAACCTGCTCATCTCGACCTATCGCCCACACGTTCACAAGCACCTGACTGTTCTTCGGCACGGTATAGCCATTTATCTCCGTCCTCTCCTCTGTTTTGCGAGGCAACAGAAGCGGAGCCGGCGGATGAAACCGGAGTGTCTCCTTCAACACGGCTTGGAGGAATGGTAGTCTTGAGATGTCCGACTCTTCCACTTCTCTCTCCAGCCCAATGACTGTTGCGATTNCTCTCCTCTGTTTTGCGAGGCAACAAAAGCGGAGCCGGCGGATGAAACCGGAGTGTCTCCTTCAACACTGCTTGGAGGAATGGTAGTCTTGAGATGTCCGACTCTTCCACTTCTCTCTCCAGCCCAATGACTGTTGCGATTTCGTCCCGAGCCCTGGCCATCAGTTCTGGCCTACGAAGCAATTCCACCATTGCCCACTCTAGTGTAGCCGAGCTCGTCTCACTTCCAGCGACAAAAGAATCCTATTAAATTAAAAACAAGAAATCCATTCCATTGATGAGAGTATATAGTTAAAATTAGAAAATTACTTCCTTCGGATATAGCCAGAGTAATTACTATGAGAAATGATATTATGGTTTTCCTGCTAAGCTTGGAATTTTCTTCTCGGCTTAGTTGAAGAAGCGCATTTAAAATGTCATGATTCTTTCTTCCACCATCTTCGGCCAATCGATTTTCTATCACTTTATCGAAAAAATCACTTAACTTTTTAAAGTATGTGGTAAAATGGCGCCTACGGCCTTGCGGGTCAATTGGAGCCAGAAAAGGGAAGAAGTCAGAGAGGTTAGGCCTCCCCACCTCTTCCATTATTCTGGACATCAACTCCTTTAACTCTTGCACTGATTCAGACTTGAAAATATCTATCATATCAATGGACAAGAAGGTGGTCGATATTAGATTGATCACAGTGCAGAACGCTACCCGAGCAACGTGCACGGCCTCCCCATTCCTCCCCTTGATATATGCGATGAGTTCTCGAACCTTTTGCCGGCGAAGGAGTTGGGTTGCATCGAGAGACTGTGCGTTGAAGAGATTGGCCTTCATTAGAGTGCGGAGATATCTCCATGTTTGGTTTGGGGGCAACCATACTACGGAGACCAGGTGGTGACCGGCGTCTTGAATGACATCTGGGATTTGTCGGCCGTAGGTGGAGTGATCTTTTGTGATAAGAACTTCTTTTGCGGAGGCTGGAGAGGAGATGACGACTGTGTGGAGGCTGCCCAGCTTGAGATACATGACTGGTCCATGGGTTCTTGCAAGAAGGGCCAACGAGCGGTGGGGATTTCGGCCTAGCTGGAGAAGGTTGCCTAGCACCGGAAGCGGTCTTGGACCCGGAGGAAGAGCTAAGTTCATCGAGGATCTGCGTCTAAGAAGTATTGCGATGGCTGTGAAGAAGAAGATCGACCATAGAACATAATGAAGCAGCTCTGCCATTTGCAGAATTATGAAGCACAGAAGTTGGGAATAGCAAAGCTCGGTAGGATGCATATATAAGGTTGTAATCAAGTCTTAAGCATATCATAGTCTTAAGCATATCATAGGACGGACTTCTAATGGCATTTGGCAATATTTTTAAGTTATCAATGTTTTATTCATATGTGTAACCTTCAACCCTAATTTATTTATTTATTTATCCCGTCGACCAGTTGCTTACTTTGTGTGCAGATAGCATAAGACGTGCCTGCCGGCTTAGATTTTTTTTAAGATGTAAGAGCATGTTTTGCATCAATTATTTTTTATTTTTAAAATAAATTTTTAATAATATAATTGTTGTATGCTAAAAAATTCGCTACGGTAGTACATTGGATGATCGTCTTCGCGTTGCATGATAAAGGAAAATAATCAGTAGTGACAAAAAAAGTTTTTATGTGGAAAACCCGTAAAAAAAAATCACGGGGCCTCCGAGATGAAAAAGTCCACTATAAACTGATGATTACAAAGTCTCTTGTCATTAACCAGAGAAAAATATGTTGAGATTTTCATACATATTTTATACTGTTTTTTATGATATTGCATTTTAAAAAGAGACATTTTTGATGTTTTGTTGCATGAATGATGAATTAGGGTCATTGGAGCAAAAAGATGCAAAAAGGAGTGAATTTGGAGCGAAAATGACCAAAATGTGAAGAATTGAACTAAGATGCCGACGGCGCCATCGAACCCGCCGACGACGCCATCGAACCTGCCGACGGTGAGATTTTCCCGAGACTCCAGAATTAATTTAGTAAGAAGTTCTGCCGACGGCGAGCTTGGCGGTTATGCCCAATCAGGCTTTGGATAATGCCAAATTTTGAAGGGATGCTTAGACAACTCTTGGGAAAGCTCATCTACAACTTTAAAAGACTATTTTGGCCGAAAATAGAGGGGGAGACTCAAAAATTGAAGTGTGAAGCAAGTATAGAGAGTCTAAATTGTGAGGAATTCTTCAAGAGATTGTAAGAGTGGAGGGAAAGTGAGAGATTTCTTCCTTTTTGCTGCTTCAAAGAGGAGTTTTGTGTGCTGTAAAGAAAGGAAGAGATTCAGAGGAACTTCGAGGAGTTTTCTTGGGGAGAAATTAAAGATAAGTTATTTATTTGTTGTAGTTTGTATGACTTTGATTTAATATATGAATTCCGAGTTTTGTTGTGTTTTCCCCATGAAATATGAGTAGTTTTCTCAGTCTTTCTCATTGTCTCGAGATTTGTGAAATGGTGATTTAAATTGGTGAAGCCAAGAAAATGTTTAAGAAATTGTGATGATCTTTTCACTTTGATTTTAATTTACTTTCAATATGGTCAATTGATTTGTTAAAATAAGTTGAGTTTTACAACTAAAGTGAAGTCTAAGATTCAGGGAGGTCAAAACCCTTGAAAGTTGGGTGTAAATAAATAGAGAAATAATATTATCGGGCGTAGAATTGGAGATTTTAGAGTGACAAACAGACTAAAATCTCCAATTCGGTCCTATCGTTTGGGTGCTGAAGTGTAGATGTTAGCCCTTAGGCGACGGTAACGTTGGAGCTCTGAAGTGAGAGCCGGTATCCTCCCAGCCTAGCCGCAGATTCAGTAAACAAGCGTAGGATTAGTCAATATTCTTTATGCCTGGACCAAAGGGTAAAGAATATGTTGCTCTTATTTGGCATAATATAATTTGAACTAATTCATTTTATCCATTCACTATAATTTTTTGATAATAAGAATGATGCTTTCTTATATATTGAATATTGAATATCACATTTAAACCTTCATTAGTATCATTAGTTATTTAATAGTTATTAAAATTACGTAATTATTTCAATTGTCTATTAGTGACAGATAAGCAAATTGAACTTCGTTATTGTGATTAAAGTATTGTTTTTTCTAATATCTTAGTTCGTTATTCTAAACTTACTCCCTGTGGGATCAATATCTAGGACTCCATTAGAGCTTTATTTTACTTGAGCGATACGCATACTTGCGTTGATAAGTGTGACTTTACAATTATTAAAATTTTATTTGGTCCATATTTATCGAATCTATAACTATTATTAAGGATTTGGTACAGTTGTTGAGGAAGTAAATCTTTTAGCAGTAATATTAAATACTTATATTTTTAAGCATATATAAAGTCGTAGTCAGTCACGTAGCTGGGAAATACTTACAAAGTCTTCCTAATTACAACATCGACATGCAAATGAACTTGCTGTAAGAAGTTGGCAGCAATCGATTGTGATCGGTGGAGGCCGACAATGGTCCTCGACAGCAGTCGACGATGATTGATGGTAGTCAGTGACAGTCAATGGCGGTATGCAGCTATCAACGGTGGCATGAGTGGTGTTGGATTTCAATTCATTCTCAAAGCTTTAAATTATTTCTAAGCCTGAAGCTCTCCTCTTACTCATTTGAGGGGTGAGACTCTATTTATAATGTTCTGGGTGCAATTAATGCAGGAATATGAAACACTTTGATTGGAAGATCCAGAGAGTTTCTTTCGATCAGACGACATTTGAAGGACATTTGGGTGCGTTAACAATGTCGAAACTGAGCAATCTCGGGCTCGCTGGATCCATCTTATCAAGTCCCTTGATTCGACTATAAGAAATTCGAAATTCGATTCATTTAATCTTCTAAATATTTTCAGAAAACTTTCAACTGTACTTTAATGACTTGATCTGAGCTTCATTTGACTCAGATTGGACTATTTTTCGTATCATTGGGTTCATCTCATCAAGCTAATCAGTTTGAACGTTTATTTCTTAAAAGATTGTCTCAAGATCATGTCATGCCTCATGATTCTTGCCAGTTGAATAAAATTTGTTAAGAACTCTTCAGTTACCCCCTATTTTCGGGCAAGTCCAATTTCGCAGTCTGAAAGTACTAGTAATCGCAACAATTTAATTTTAGTGATTGCNGGGCAGCAATCGATTGTGATCGGTGGAGGCCGACAATGGTCCTCGACAGCAGTCGGCGATGATTGATGGTAGTCAGTGACAGTCAATGGCGGTATGCAGATATCAACGGTGGCATGAGTGGTGTTGGATTTCAATTCATTCTCAAAGCTTCAAATTATTTCTAAGCCTGAAGTTCTCATCTTACTCATGAGAGGGGTGAGATTCTATTTATAGTGTTCTGGGTGCAATTAATGCAGGAATAAAATTTGTTAAGAACGTTTCAGTTGCCCACTATTTTCGGGCAAGTCCAATTTCGCAGTCTGAAAGTACTAGTAATCGCAACAATTTAATTTTAGTGATTGCATTATTAATACAATATTTAGGCCCATCAATTACACACACACGTATGTATGTATGTATGTATGTATTAAATTTATTTTATATATTTTTTATATGAAATTTATATTTAATTCTCATATTTAAAATAAATTTTAATAATATCATAAAAAATTATAGAAATAAATTCAAATTTATGAGAATCAAAAGAAATTAAGGATTGATATTTTTATTTTTTTCCTGAAAAAGGTATGCATTATTAATTTATTATATTGATTTTTTAATTAGCAGAGAAATTAAATTGCAGGTTCAATGAAAATAAATTCTTGATACGTACATCAACCAGTGATGGAGTTTCAGTTATTGATCATCTCAAATTTAACACATAAGAATGTTCATTTTGTCATCCCTAATTTGTTCCACCATTGAATAAATATACATGTAACACATTGTTGATTAGGTGGATGCATTGNCAGAATCAAAAGAAATTAAGGACTAATATTTTTATTTTTATTTTCCTGAAAAGGTATGCATTATTAATTTATTATATTGATTCTTTTTAATTAATAGAGAAATTAAATTGCAAGTTCAATGAAAATAAATTCTTGATACTTACATCAACCAGTGAAGGATTTTCAATTATTGATCATCTCAAATTTAGCACATAAGAATGTTCATCTTGTCATCCCTAATTTGTTCCACCATTGATTAAATATACATGTAACACATTGTTGATTAGGTGGATGCATTGGGTGGGATCAAGCCCCCCAAAAAAATTATGGTTTTTAATTTTGTGATCGATGTACCAAAAGGTTGGCTGAAGCATTCAATTTTGAATGGCATAATTAAGTTTTGCTGAAAGTGGCCCAGCCATAGATATTATATTAAAAATTTGGCAGATTTACATACATATATACCATTAAATTATTGAACAAGAAGGATGCTTGTCATTCACTGAAACTTTAAATGACAAGGAGGATGCTTGTCATTCAACTTGAACTTTTTTTCTATCAAATACTCACTAGAATCATTAGATTGTCAAATAACTTACCATTTTAGATCAAGAAGAGTAGAGCATGGCTTAAGAGATCGCTCCTGAAAGACAAAAATTATTTTTTTATGAATGATCTTGATCTTGTGATTATTGCTTTCAATCTACACAACAATGCATAGGCATATTTGACACACTATCTATTTGAGTTTGAGTTTGTTTAATTAATCCAGTTAAAGCTCGAACTCGAGCTTACTTTTTGCGGGTTTGAGCCGGTTCATGGATTGGCTTGTTTAATATTATTAGTGAGAGANAGTTTGATTAATTAATCGAGTTAAAGCTCAAACTCGAGCTTACTTTTTGCGAGTTTGAGCCGGTTCATGGATTGGCTTGTTTAATATTATTAGTGCGAGAAGATAATATCAATTCAAACTAATGTTATAATAAAATGATAAATATAATGAGTAATTAAGAGAAAATAATAATAAGTCACTTGATGTAAAATATANTAGTGAGAGAAAATAATATCAATTTAAACTAGTGTTATAATAAAATGATAAATATAATGAGTAATTAAGAGAAAATAATAATAAGTCACTTGATGTAAAATATAAAATACTATTATTTTTAATGTTTTAAAGATATTTAAAATTTTGAATTTTAATATATATTTTAGTATATTTTATATTAATAATTATTAAATGAGCATGTTCACGAGCTAACGAATCTAATCAGAGCCAGCTTGAGTGTGGCTTGTTGGCTCATCAAGCTCAGTTCATGAGCTTTAATCCAAAAAAAAGAAGAAGAAAAGAAAAACAACAAACATATCTAACCTCATTGAGCTAGAGAGGTATGTATGTCGCAGGAAAGAACACTTTGTCAAGGCATGTGCTCACTTTGTCCTCCCTTTAAATGATCATGGTAACAATTAAATTTGAGATCATTTGAACTCCTCTTAAAAAAATTATCTTCAAACAACACTAACACGAGCCATCACTAATAAAATCAATAAACTGTTAATACTAATATTGAGAAAAAGATCAACACCCATGGTCAACATGCACTAACCATGTTTCCCAATGTTGAGATTATGTCTTATGCATACATTCGTCAATGAGATCGATGCACACATCATTAACATTAATGTCAAAATACGCTATAAGAAGATCAATGCACAACGTCATAAGATTGATTGGTGATATGATTGATAAAGGCTAACCCACTTTCTTAATAAAAACATTGATGCAAGTCATTAACAATGATGTTAATACACGCCTTAGTAACAATGCTAATGTTCATTACTATCACCCTACGACCACCAAGGCGTATTCTAGAATTTTTCACGTNGACGTCATAAGATCGATTGGTGATATGATTGATAAACCCCAACCCACTTTCTTAATAAAAGCATTGATGCAAGTCATTAACAACGATGTTAATACACGTCTTAGTAACAATGCTAATGTTCATTACTATCACCCTACGACCACCAAGGCGTATTCTAGAATTTTTCACGTCTATAATAAAAGTAATGGTCTAAATATGCCACAAACTATCTCATGAAAGCAACCCAAGTCCTCAATGTTCTCCAGATTTCCAACATGAAAATTATTCACCATAACTCATCTAAGCAGAGCAATGTATCAACACCTTATTAAAACTGTGAGCAATAGCTAGCATTAATTATAATATCTATGACATATTCTAGAGAAATTGTTTCAATTGAGGTGAGACTTAATATATGTTTCCCCTTTCAGTTTTTCAAGTAAAGAATTATCCCTCATAAATTCAACTATAACTTCTTTTATCTTATTGCATGAAATCTTCAATGCTATTGTTGCCNCTGTGAGCAGTAGCTAGCATTCATTATAATATCTATGACATATTCTAGAGAAATTGTTTCAATTGAGGTGACACTTAATATATGTTTCCCCTTTCAGTTTTTCAAGTAACGAATTATCCCTCATAAATTCAACTATAACTTCTTTTATCTTATTGCATGAAATCTTCAATGCTATTGTTGCCTTCTTGTAATAAATTTGTAGCATTTCACCCAACAATTTCAAGAAAATAATTTAATCATTAGAGCTTGTTATTTTTATTATAATTTATATCAAATAGTTAATGCCGTTATGCTAAATTATAATTTACAAAACTTTTTAAATATTAGTTCTTTATTTATATCCAAGTTTTTCTTTAATTCATGCATGAGAGTTTCAACTTCTATAATGCATTAGCATAACTATAAATTTTAAAAAAATTATTAAAAATTATTAAAATTAATGGTTTTCATTTATTATTTCTTGAGAAATTTTATTTATTTTAAATTTAAGATTTTAGTGTTCAATATTATTTCAATTTTTTTTTTATTTATAAGGATTAAAACTATGAAGAAATATTTTTTTCAAAGAAAATAAACATTAAAATTACTAACAACTACAACTATAAAAAAATATATAATTTTCTTAAATCTATTGATGTCTTTCTGAACCCAAAGAAAAGAAGTAAAGAGAATCTTAAAAATTTTATTTTACGTCCCTTCTTTAAATTTTTTCTGGTTCGTCGACACCCCACCACCCATATAAACCTCTCTCCATCCTTTCGTCTCTCCCCACTATAAAGCACCATGCTCCACTACCATGCAGCAGTACTACCAAAAACAACTTCAATGCAAATCTGGATCATCCACCTCTAACAGTNTTTTTTTTTTATTTATAAGGATTTAAACTATGAAGAAATATTTTTTTCAAAGAAAATAAACATTAAAATTACTAACAACTACAATTATAAAAAAATATATAATTTTCTTAAATCTAGTGATGTCTTTCTGAACCCAAAGAAAAGAAGTAAAGAGAATCTTGAAAATTTTATTTTACGTCCCTTTTTTTAAATTTTTCTGGTTCGTAGACACCCCACCACCCATATAAACCTCTCTCCATCCTTTCGTCTCTCCCCACTATAAAGCACCCTGCTCCACTACCATGCAGCAGTACTACCAAAAACAACTTCAATGCAAATCTGGATCATCCACCTCTAACAGTTCAAATCACACCATCCATTCCATAACCAACTTTATCCTTACTTTTCCATATATGTATCTGCTGAACTAAAGCAATGTAATTGTGACAGATCAATGTGAAAGTTAATTTCTCCTATTATCTTCTTCTTCTTCCTTCGTTTATTCTCTTATCCTATCTCAGTTTTCAACTCTAAAACCCACCGCCCTCATTTCTCACTCTCTAAGCTCATTTTTTTATTTATTCATAACCCTACAATGGACAACGCCCTCCAACCCAACGGTTTGGAAAGCAATCAGACTTCAGTGAGAACATCGTTAGCGATTTGGAAAGCTATATTATTCCTCACATAATGCATTGGATGAGTCCCAATTACCATGCCTACTTTTCTTCAAATGGAAGAACGATAGCTTTTCTCAAAATGCAAATGAATCGAACGGTTCAAATTAAATAAAACCTTAAGGAATATTAAAATCGAAGTTATTTACAATCTGAGTGTAGGAGCTTCAGAAACCATTAATTCTAGTGAAAATAGGATTGGGGAGTGTTCAGCATTCAGTTGTTTCCGGAGCCAAAACATGCTCACGAGAATGAAATAAGGCTTTTCACATGTCGGTTTGATATAAATACCAATTCCAAAGGCCATCAAATAGTCATTTGATCGTTGGTTATTAAGTTCTTAAGCGGTTCAAATTACGCGACCATCGTTTATTAATAACCCAAGAAATTACGGCATGACTTTCTCAAGAGCTATGATCGTCACTTTAAAATATGCTATGAACCGATAGTTTGGATCGTTGGTAATCTAATGAAAGTTGATTCACTCGACTAAAACTATAGGTAATTCGTCTGTTATATTAAACATCATTAAGTCATTGAAAATACAGCTCACTCGAAGCAAAAATCTTTGTATTTCTTTAACATAATTTAATACAAATAAATAACATATTTTTTTACTTATCTTTTTTAGTCATGCATTTGACTTGTCCATGTCCACAGAGTGCAAAACTCATATTTTGGGGATTCCAGCTTTATCAATATGGATTGGAAAATGCATATTTTGCGCATAAACAAAACTTTTATTCTGCTTTACTCATTCATACTGAAATATAAGTTGTTTATTATGAGCATGCCTTCCCCATATAATACATATTGAATATGATAAAAAGAAGTGTTGTAAACATAGGCATTTTCTTATTTAAATCACTATGGCCATATAGGCTTTTTCTTATTTAGATAGAAACACATTATAGTTATTTAGATCAAATATTTGATGTACTTTTGGAGCACAGTGTCTACTATAGCCTTATAGGCTCTTTCTGTTGGCTGAAAACTATCCCAAAATATGTATTTTGTATAAGCAGAGCATACACGTGAATTGTCATTTCATAGCATTCCAACTTCAAACTCTCCTGTTCCACAGCATCCTTTATCTTTGACTTCAAATCCTGCAGCCATAAGCATTATATATATTTTAGTAACTTTTTACTTTTTTACTATAGAATATACATGTTATGATGCAAAAATAGCAATATGCGGTATATATACATATATAAATACCATATAGAGAGGGCCTCTGAATGATATCAAACAGTATTGGGTGAGTTTTCTGGCTCTAAAATTTGCTGCCAAGCTCTTAATTTCTGCGCTGATCTTGGAATTATAGAGCAAAGCTGCCTGATTATGAGCTTCTACACATTCTCGAACAATATATCCTGCTGAACTTATTTGTGAAGGCAAGCAGCCTATTGGAGGGAGACCCATAACTCCAATCCTACGTGCCCCCATTTTGTACAGTTTCTGCAATAAGGTGTAACAATGCATGAGAGCTATATATCATGCAAATCGACGAGCCAAATCGTATAAATAATTCATTCATTTGTATATTATACAATGCAGTATGAATTTTATTAATTATTTTTGTTATTCAATTCTCAGTAAAATGCAAAATATATGTGCTTAATAATGTATTTAGATATCTAATATCTAAAATTTCATTTTTTATATTTATAATACTCAAATATTTGATATCATATCATAATATCAATATTAATATATATCCTTCTAAAAGTGAAATATACTTTTTGAAGCATAAGTAATGAGATCTAACTATAAGAACTAAAATTTGAGTTTTAGATATGTAAATATATACATATCTTATGTGGTATGGAAGTAAGACTTTCAAAAACTAATATACGTGTTCATTAGTTTTATTAGAGGTTCTTATAAATGCTTTATGTTTTATGCATTGATGTGTGCTAATAAGACTCACTGCGGTGCATTAATGTATTGTCGTCTTAACATTGTACTAGAATTCAGCACACACTCCAATAAAAGAAAACAAACATTGTTACATCTGAAACTTAGATCTTAGTAATACATCTAGATAATATTAATTATATATTATACCACTATTGTTATTTTACCACTATTGTTCAACTGAACCAAGAGAAAACAAAGGCATTGACATACACAGCATTCATCAATTCGTATGGATTTCCATGTTTTACACTTAAGCTTTTATCTTTGCATATAAAACACTCAAAAGTTATAACGTTAAATATCCTTATAACAATATTTTTAAAATTCTAAACATATTTTCATGCGTAAATTTACGACATCAGATTCTTAGAGCTATAAATATGAAACTTTAGCAGTTAGATTTAAAAATGCATAAAGATTGTGTGTTATTTATGTAAATTTCTAAAATCTAATAATAATAATAAAGGTGGAGCGCTTATTGTGCGTACCGACACCATACCTAAATTTGCGTGTGGTAGTCGATCTGAACCATTGAAATACATTTTTTCGATTTTTTATTGAGTAGGGCCCACTCTAAAATATCCTGACGCAATAATTTTTCATAAAAATTGCAGANCACCTAAATTTGCGTGTGGTAGTCGATCTGAACCATTGAAATACATCTTTTCGATTTTTTATTGAGTAGGGCCCACTCTAAAATATCCTGACGCAATAATTTTTCATAAAAATTGCAGATATGGTTCATGTTATTCTAATTTACCCGGACGAAACCAGATGCTTTAGCGACGAGAAAGTTGACATAAGAAGAAACGTCATAAAGCGGGATCCGAAATGGAGTAGGGAAGTAAGTGTTGACGAAATCGTTAGTACCCGCGCACACAAAAAATAAGCTCTCAAATATTATAATCTCCGCCCTCGCCTTGCCGGCGACGGCCTCAAGTTTCTCTTTATATTCCACAAATAGTTTCAGCTGATCCTCCATTGATATCACAGACTGCATTCATTCAATTCATTAACGTATCTGAAGGTTCGTTTGGGGTAGTTTGTGCATTTTAGGATAAGCTGCTTATCCTAAAACGTNGTTCATTAACGTATCTGAAGGTTCGTTTGGGGTAGTTTGTGCATTTTAGGATAAGCTGCTTATCCTAAAACGTGGCCCGCGGGCTCCCGCGGCCTGCGTTTAGTGTAAAAACTCAAACACAATTTCAAATAAACTGACAAAATGTGAGAACCAAACGATACGGCGGCTTTTTGAAAACACCGCCCGCACTTATAAGTTGCCCCAAACGGACCATGAGTTTTGATTTACAACTAACTTTCATTTTCATCAGAAATAAAAAAGATGAAAAGGCCAAGGTTAGAACTGTAATTTCATAGAGAAAAATCACTCGACGATTCAGCGATATGTGTGTGTGTGTGTGTGTGTCTATAAGTTGGGTTTTTCATCCGCACCACTGAATTTTATATATTTATGCATCTAACTCTTAAACTTTATACATTTTTAAATACTAATTTAATATCTAATTTATCAAAATTCAGTAAATATAATAAGATAATTATCTCGATGTGTAGTATTTACTCCACAAAAAATTTAATTTAAATTATTCAATAATAAGATATAATTAATAATTATGTTGAATTTGATTATTTAAATTTGAGTTTCTATTAATTTTTATTTTTTTTAAAAAAACTAACTTTTATTACTTTCATACATGTGTTCATAATTTCACTATCTTATCCACAACATATTTTTGTGTTATTTCATTAAGATTGTATGATTAAAACTTTTGCATTTTGAGTATTAGAGATATAATCATATATTTCTTATGTGTTATGTTCTATTTATCTAACCTTTATATGTTTATCATTAATAAATTTTATGTTAATTAGGTAATAGAAGTTATTAATCTATGATTATCCTTTATCATTATTAAGCTCCTCTATTGTCTTGTGATTTCAAAGATGATGAACACGTGATGGATCGACTGAAAATTTCAAAGCTTATTTTCAAATCAAAGAAATCATTTTATAATTTTTGGGATAATTAATTGGAATGATTTTGTATCTATGTTATTATGTTTAAATTTAATTATATATGCAAAAATATTTATAATTGTTTTATATTATGATTGGGCAATAATTTCCTAACCATTATAATAATGAGTATTTATATCAATTAGCATGTTTAATTGATTCTATATTTTTAATTTATTTATAGATTTTTAATATGATAACTACTATCAATTATACAATTAAGAATAGAAAACTTAATTTAAATATCAATAATCTTTTAATTTAAAATTTTATTTGATGTCGCATGATTTGTTGAGAACAATGAGTTTTTCAAAATGAGTTAAGTAAGCTCATTTTCAATATTGGTATTACAATTCACTACCACGATTAGGGCTGTTAAAAAGGCTCGTTGTTCACGAACAGCTCGTATTCAACTCATTAAAAAGCTCGTGTTCGGCTCATTCGCTAAGTTAACGAGCCGAACACGAACACCACAAACAAATATTTGTTCGTTCGTGTTCAGCTTGTTTTGACTCGAAATACTCTTAATCACTTATATACATATCTTTGCTAAGTAATCTTTTTTAAAATTTTAGTTGACTACAAGGCTACAAAGATTTATAATCAATTAAAAGTATTAATGAAAAAATAGAATTAAAATTATTAAATTAGATTCAAATGATGTTTAAATCTTGCACTTATCCTTAACATATGATGGCTACGTGAATAGGGTTGTCAAAATTACTTTTTGTTTGTGAACGGCTCGTGATCGGCTCGTTAAGCAAACGAGTCAAACACGAACACTCTTTTTGAGCTCGAAATATAAACGAGCCAAACACGAACGAGCTCGCTCGTGTTCGGCTCGTTTCGTGTTCGACTCGTTTACACACCTAACCACGATATACACAACCAAATATAGCTTAAGTGGCTCATAGCTCATGCAGCTCCCTACTACGACCTATGTGGTCAACTAATGCTCATAAAGTAAATTTATGGCCTACATGGCCAACATCTATCAAAGCTTTCAACTATGGTCTCTACGACAAGGTGTGCAACCATAGCCTACAACATTAAAGCCTTATTTTACTTGAGCGATACGCATACTTGCGTTGATAAGTGTGACTTTACAATTATTAAAAATTTATTTGGTCCATATTTATCGAATCTATAACTATTATTAAGGATTTGGTACTGTTGCTGAGGAAGTAAATCTTTTAGCAGTAATATTAAATACTTATATTTTTAAGCATATATAAAGTCGTAGTNAAGCTACTGTCTTCATTGCAACCGACTACGATCCTTGCAACCTATTATCATCAAAACTACATTTATTGAAGTCACATTACGATTATTATTGATAAACTTTTGTTGTGCATCTACGATGAACGATTGTGTAACTCCATTTTCCATAATTCAAAATAATAACAGATCTGTGTACTTAAAAATATTTAGTGATGATTTTTCCATTTTTAAGAGTTTTCTAATAAAAATTTGAGATGTCTCATCCTACTCACTTCACTTTTATTATCATAGAGCATGCTGAATTCTCGTACAATACTAAAACGCTAAATAATCACTCTATCGCCACGAATATTCCAACACTCATCAATAGTATAATGGATATAAATTGTATTATTTCTCCTTCTGTCGGAGTAAAAATCAACTATAAAAATTGCAACTTACCAATTCATATTTGGAAAAAAAGTGACTCTAGGAACGATATGGTTTTCAAAACAAGCATTTTGTTCGCTTGTATGTTCGTGTTGTGGATCTGGTGGCGACTAATTTCTTCTAAATCTCTTTTTATGAATTCCAAGTAATGTTGGCTTGCTAACATTTAATCCATCAATGGATGAATTTTGAATGTTCGATCAAACCATGTTCGTACTCAATAAGAGGTCTCCTACTTCATCGCAAGCCCTGCTAGAGTTCTAACACAAATTTTAATTGATTTTTATTTATATTTATTAAATACATTTAAATAATACTTTTTGATCAAATATGTTATTATAGTATTAAGTTTCATATCAAGTTTGGCTGTTTTTAGTAAAATATTTATAGCTTGTACTAACATTTTGATTTTTCCGGCCTAATTTTTTTAAAAAAAAAGTCAGGCAAAATTATTAATGGAGGAAAAAAAATTAAATGCATGACTAATTTTAGATGTAAAAACCTAAAATAAAGTTAAACTTTATTGTACATNGTATAGCTTGTACTAACATTTTGATTTTTCCGGCCTAATTAAAAAAAAAAGTCAGGCAAAATTATTAATGAAGGAAAAAAAATTAAATGCATGACTAATTTTAGATGCAAAAACCTAAAATAAAGTTAAAATTTATTGTACATGTCGCCCACCTAAAATACCTAATAAAAAATCTTGAATAAATAATTGATATTATTAAAAATTATGATTTATATATATCTCCAAGTGTCGAGTACCCTTTGTTGGCATCCACGTTAAAAACCCCCTCAGGTTAAGAGTTTGAATCCCCTCTGGCACAGTTTGAATCCCCTCTGGCACAATTGCTATTATTAAAAATTTTGTTTGTGTCTGGCTCATTTGCCTAGCGAACGAATCGAGTACGACTGCTTAATTAGTCAAACAAGAGTTATTTGCAAACAACGAGCCATTTTAACAGCACTAGACTCAACTGAACAAGCATATCTAATATATGATAGATACATCACATTCATGTGAAATTTAAAATAATGTATTTTAAATTTTGTGATGGAAATACTCATAATAATTAATATGAAAACATAAATTATGACGGTTATGGAAAACATGTTGTTTAATTAATATGTATATTATGAATTACATGGAGTTCAGTATGAATTTTGAAGTCATTGTACTTGATATGTCACCGACAAATTTTCATCATCCGACACGAATATCAAAGCATAACACAAATCTCAAGACAATATTTTAAGCAAAAAATAATTAAATCTTGATAAAAAGTCATCCAGAGCTCTGATTTAGCAAACTTATAGTCAAACTGATCGGCTCGATCAAAACGGACCTAATGATATAAAAACTAGTCTAATCCGAGCCAAATCAAGCTCAGATCAAGTCATTAAACCACCCTTGGAAGATTTACGGACACATTTGAAAAGTAAAACTGCTGTCAAACATGACAAATTTATACTCAAATCGAGCGCCTCAACAAGAAGAATTCAACTAGCTCAAGATCACTCAATTTGACATCATTAAGGCACTCAAATGTTCATTAAACGTCGTATGATCGAGGGAAGCTCTTTGGATCGTCAGATCAAAATGGTTGATATTACTGCATTAATTGCACCCAGAACACTATAAATAAACCCCCACCGCTCACATGAAAAGGGGCTGAAGTCTAGAGAGAGAGTCTGAGGCATTGAGGAGAAGCTGCAGCTCAGCATCACCGCCGACCTCCGTCGTCAACCACCGCTAGCAGTTGTCGATCACCACCGACCTCCGACGATCACCGCTGACAGTCGTCGACCTCTGACAACCGTTATCGACTACCACTAACCACCATCGCTCACCGCCTACCAGACGTCGTCAGTCGACGTTGTAATCTAAAAAATATCGTTATCATTCCCCGTCTGTGGGACAAGTGATTCATGTAATGAACAATCAATAGTGGATTTTCGCAATTGAGTCAAGCCCCGTGGCTTTTTCCCTTACGTGTTTTCCACGTAAAAACTTTTGGAGTCATCACCACTTGCTTCTCTTTCATCTGTGTGTGTGCTGAACTTTTGTACAACGCTAAGATGATAGTTTGTTGCTCTACCGCCGCGAATGTTCTAGCATGTATCAATACTCATTTATGAATTTCTTATTTTAAATTAAAAATGTAAATTATTTTCTTAGTAAATAATAAATTAGGGCGTAATTACCATATGCTGAGGGCCGCTGAATGATATCAACAATATTGAGTACATAATATCGTGTAGGAGATTTGAATTATTCAAATTATCGTATTTAACTGATGTTGAACGTCCACGAAGAATTTTGTCACCACACCCACTATGACGATGACTTTATATTCGATTACTGCAATAACTTAGCCAAATATCTTGTCCCGATTATCTTCACAAACTCCTGTCAAAATCCCAATTACTATGCCTACTTTTCGTCGAGTGGAAGCACAATAACTTTTCTCAAAATGTAAAAAATAAAANGTGTGAGTGTGTGTGTATAATTATTTAAAGAGAGAACGAGCCCAACACAACTGAAGAATTTATTGTTCATGTTCTGCTCTTTTATATATCAAGTACAAAAATTTTGTTTGTGTTTGGCTCATTTGCCTAGCGAACGAATCAAGCACGACTACTTAACTAGTCAAACAAGAGTTATTTGCAAACAATGAGCCATTTTGACAGCACTAGACTCGACTGAACAAGCATATCTAATATATGATAGATACACCACATTCATGCGAAATTTAAAATAATATATTTTAAATTTTGTGATGGAAATACTCATAATAATTAATATGAAAGCATAAATTATGACGGTTATCGAAAACATGCTGTTTAATTAATATATATATTATGAATTACATGGAATTCGGTATGAATTTTTAAGTCATTCTATTTGATACTACACCAACAAATTTTTATCATTCAGCACGAATCTCGAAGCATAACATAATATTTTAAGTAAAAGAACATTTAAATCTTGATAAAAAGTCATCCAGAGCTCCGATTTCAGCAAACTTATAATCAAACTGACCGGTTCGATGAGACAGACCTATTGATATAAAAACTAGTCCAATCCGAGTCAAATCAAGCTAAGATCAAGTAATTAAACCACCCTTAGAAAATTTCCGGACACATTTGGAAAGTCAAACGGTTGTCAAATATGTCAAGTTTATAATCAAATCGAGCGGCTCGACAAAACGAATACAACGAGCCCAAGTTCACTCAATTTTGGCATCCTTATGGTACTTAAATGTCCATTAAATGTTATATAATCGAGGGAAACTCTCTGAACCGTCAGATCAAAATGGTTGATATTATTGTATTAATTGCACCCATAACACTATAAATAGACCCCCACCCCTCACATGAAAGGGGGCTGAAGTTTAGAGAGAGAGTCTGAGGCCTTGAGGAGAAGCTGCAGCTTAGCACCACCGCCAACCTCCATCATCAACCACCGCTGACCGTGGTCGATCACCGCCGACCTCTGACGACCACCGCCGACGTTGTCTACCTCTGACAACCGTCATCGACTACCACTAACCACCATCGATCACCACCAACCAGACGCCGCCAGTCGACGTTGTAATCTAAAAAATATAGTTACCATTCCTCGTCTGTGGGACAAGGGATTATGTAATGAACAATCAATAGTGGATTTCCGCAACTGGGTCAAGCCCCGTGGTTTTTCCCTAACGTGTTTTCCACATAAAAACTTCTAGAGTCGTCACCACTTGTTTCTCTTTCATCTATGTGTGTGCTAAACTTTCGTATAACGCTAAGATGATAGTCCGTTACTCTACCGCCGCGAATTTTCTAGCACATATCAATACTCATTTATGAATTTCTTATTTTAAATTAAAAATATAAATTATTTTTTTAGTAAATATTAAAGTAGGGTGTAATTACCATAAGCTGAGGGCCGCTGAATGATATCAACAATATTGAGTAGATAATATCGTGTAGGAGATTTGAATTATTCAAATTATCGTATTTAACTGATGTTGAAAGTCCATGAAGAATTTTGTCACCACACCCACTATGTCGACGACTTTATAATCGATTACTGCAATAACTTAATATCTTGTCCCGATTATCTTCACAAACTCCCGTCAGAATCCCAATTACTATGCCTACTTTTCGTCGAGTGGAAGCACAATAACTTTTCTCAAAATGTAAAAAATAAAATAAATAAAGAATCAAACGGCTCAGATAAAATAAAACCTTAAGAAATACTAAAGTCGAGGTTATTTACAATTTGAGTGTACGGGCTCGGAAAATCGTTAACCTAGCGAAAATGAGATTGGAGAGCATTTGGCGTTCGGTCGACTCCAGAACGGAAGCACCCTCATGAGAATGAAATGAGGGACTTTGGATGTTGGTTTGATATAAAGACCATTTCCAAAGGCCTTCCAATAGACATTTGATCATCGATTATGATATTCTTAAAAACCTGATTGGTTTGACCATCAGTTATTAAAAGCCCAAGAAATTGCAGCATGACTTTTTGATGAGTTATGATTGTCACTTTATAATTTACTATGAACCAATGGTTTGGACCATCGGTAATCTATCGAAGGTCAGTTCACTTGAAACCCAAGGTTAAACTGACAAGTAATTCTTCATTTAAATTAAACATCGTTCAGTCATTAAAAATAAAGGCAGAGTTACCTACGCACTCTAGATTGTTGGTTTTTTCCCCTGTTTAAACTAATTTTCAGTGCAACTTATTCATGCAGCTTACTGAAAGCAAAAATCTTTGTATTTCTGTAACACACTTTAATACAAATAGAGAACATATTTTCCAACCTATTTCCTTAATCATGCATTTGACTTGTCAATGTCCACAGAGTGCAAAACTCAAATTTTGGGGATTCCAGCTTTATCGATATGGATTGCAACTTGCATATTCTGTGCATAAACAAAACTTTTATTCAACTTTACCATCCATACGGAAATATAATTTGTTAATCATAAGCTCGCCTTCCAAAGATAATGCATACTGAATATGATAAAAAAAAATGTTGTAAGGAAAAGATAGAAACACATTATAATTATTTAGATCAAATATTTGATGTACTCTTGGAGCATCCTGTCTACTATAGCCATATAGGCTTTTTCTGTTGGGTGAAAACTATCCCAAAATATGTATTTTGTATCATCAGAGCATACATGTGACTTGTTATTGCATAGTATTCCAACTTCAAACGCTCCTGTTCCACAGCATCCTTTATCTGAGACATCAAATCCTGCAGCCATAGGCATTATATAGAGTTTATTATGTAGCTTTTTAATTATTTACTAAAGAATATATATGCTATGATGCAAAAATATGAGCATACAAACATAAAAATATAGCAATAAGCGATACATATATAAATACCATATAGAGAGGGCCTCTGAATGATATCAAACAGTATTGGGTAGATATTAATGTAGNCATTCCAACTTCAAACGCTCCTGTTCCACAACATCCTTTATCTGAGACTTCAAATCCTGCAGCCATAAGCATTATATATAGTTTATTATGTAGCTTTTTAATTATTTACTAAAGAATATATATGCTATGATGCAAAAATAGCAATATGCGGATATAAATACCATATAGAGAGGGCCTCTGAATGATATCAAACAGTATTGGGTAGATATTAATGTAGATGAGTTTTTTGTCTCTTAAATTTGTCGCCAAGCTTTTAATTTCTGCGCTAATTTTGGAATTATAGAGCAAAGCTGCCTGATTATGAGCTTCTACACATTCTCGAGCAATATATCCTGCAAAACTTATTTGTGAAGGCAAGCAGCCTATTGGAGGGAGGCCAATAAATCCAATCCTACGTGCCCCCATTTTGTACAGTTTCTGCAATAAGGTGACAGAATGCATGAGAGCTATATATCATACAAATCGACATGCAAACTTCTATTTGTTTCATCAAATTCCTTATTTTGTAGTACTTTTAAGTTCTTCAGTACAGAGATTTTAACATTATGATAACCAGATAGAAATTTATCATCTTTTATTATCATTTAAGATATTATTTTAACCATCTTGCTTTCTTTGATACATCTGAAACTTCGATCCTAGTAACATTTTTATGCTATACATCTGAAAATTGTGTGCTATTTATTTAAATTTCAAAATAAAATAATAATAATAAATGACAAAATTGCAGACCCGATTCATACCTGAACGAAATCAGAAGCTTTAGCGACGAGAAAGTTGACATAAGAAGGAACATCATAATGCAGTTTCCGAAAGAGAGTTGGGAAGTAGGTGTTGATGAAATCGTTAGTGCCCGCGCACACAATAAATAAGCTCTCAGATACTATAATCTCCGCCCTCGCCTTGCCGGCTATTGCTTCAAGTTTCTCTTTATATTCCTCAAATAGTTTCAGCTGATCCTCCATTGATATCACAGACTGCATTCATTCATTTCATTAACATTTCCAAGTTTTGATGTATAATTAACTTTCATTTTCATCATAAATAAAAATATGAAAATGCCAAGGTTAGAACTGCAATTTCGTAGAGGAAAAATCACTCAGTCCACGATTTAGCCAATATATATATATATATATATATATANCAAATCTTTGTATTTCTGTAACACAATTTAATACAAATAAATAACATATTTTTTTACTTATCTTTTTCTAATCATGCATTTGACTTGTCCATGTCCACAGAGTGCAAAACTCATATTTTGGGGATTCCAGCTTTATCAATATGGATTGGAAAATGCATATTTTGCGCATAAACAAAACTTTTATTCTGCTTTACTCATTCATACTGAAATATAAGTTGATTATTATAGGCATGCCTTCCCCATATAATACATATTGAATATGATAAAAAGAAGTGTTGCAAACATACTGCATATAATTTGTTTATTGTAAGCACGCCCTTCCAATATAGGCATTTTCTTATTTAAATCACTACGGCCATATAGGCTTTTTCTTATTTAGATAGAAACACATTATAGTTATTTAGATCAAATATTTGATGTACTTTTGGAGCACAGTGTCTACTATAGCCTTATAGGCTCTTTCTGTTGGGTGAAAACTATCCCAAAATATGTATTTTGTATCAGCAGAGCATACACGTGAATTGTCATTGCATAGCATTCTAACTTCAAACTCTCCTGTTCCACAGTATTCTTTATCTGTGACTTCAAATCCTGCAGCCATAAGCATTATATATATTTTAGTAACTTTTTACTTTATTTACTAAAGAATATACATGTTATGATGCAAAAATAGCAATATGCGGTATATATACATATATAAATACCATATAGAGAGGGCCGCTGAATGATATCAAACAGTATTGGGTAGATATTAATGTAGACGAGTTTTTTGTCTCTAAAATTTGCTGCCAANCAACTTCAAACTCTCCTGTTCCACGGCATTCTTTATCTGTGACTTCAAATCCTGCAGCCATAAGCATTATATATATTTTAGGAACTTTTTACTTTATTTACTATAGAATATACATGTTATGATGCAAAAATAGCAATATGCGGTATATATACATATATAAATACCATATAGAGAGGGCCTCTGAATGATATCAAACAGTATTGGGTAGATATTAATGTGGACGAGTTTTTTGTCTCTAAAATTTGCTGCCAAGCTCTTAATTTCTGCGCTGATCTTGGAACTATAGAGCAAAGCTGCTGAACTTATTTGTGAAGGCAAGCAGCCCATTGGAGGGAGACCAATAAATCCAATCCTACGTGCCCCCATTTTGTACAGTTTCTGCAATAAGGTGTAACAATGCATGAGAGCTATATATCATGCAAGTCGACGAGCTAAATTGCATAAATAATTCATTCATTTGTATATTATACAATGCAGTATGAATTTTATTAATTATTTNGTAAGGTGTAACAATGCATGAGAGCTATATATCATGCAAGTCAACGAGCTAAATTGCATAAATAATTCATTCATTTGTATATTATACAATGCAGTATGAATTTTATTAATTATTTNTGTTATTTATAATTTGAGTGTACGAGCTCGAAAAACTGTTAACCTGGCGAAAATGACGTTGGAGAGCATTTGGCGTTCGGTCGACTCCAGAGAGGAAGCACCCTCATGAGAATAAAATGAGGGACTTTGGATGTTGGTTTGATATAAAGACCATTTCCAAAGGCCTTCCAATAGACATTTGATCATCGATTATGATATTCTTAAAAATCTGATTGGTTTGACCATCCGTTCAAATTACATGACCATCAGTTATTAAAAGCCCAAGAAATTGAAGCATGACTTTTTGACGAGTTATGATTGTCACTTTATAATTTCCTATGAACCAATGGTTTGGACCATCGGTAATCTATCGAAGGTTAGTTCACTTGAAAGCCAAGGCTAAACCGGCAAGTAATTCTTCATTTAAATTAAACATCGTTCAGTCATTAAAAATAAAGGTAGAGTTACCTACGCACTCTAGATTGTTGGTTTTTTCACCTGTTTAAACTATTTTTCAGTGTAACTTATTCATGCAGCTTACTGAAAGCAAAAATCTTTGTATTTCTGTAACACACTTTAATACAAATAAAGAACATATTTTCCAACCTATTTCCTTAATCATGCATTCGACTTGTCAATATCCACAGAGTGCAAAACTCAAATTTTGGGGATTCCAGCTTTATCGATATGAATTGCAACTTGCATATTCAGCGCATAAACCATACGGACATATAATTTGTTAATCATAAGCTTGCCCTCCAAAGATAATGCATACTGAATATGATAAAAAAAAAATGTTGTAAGGAAAAGATAGAAACACATTATAATTATTTAGATCAAATATTTGATGTACTCTTGNAGCCACAAATTATCTCATGAAAGTAACCCAAGACCTAAATGTTCTCCAGATTTCCAACATGAAAATTATTCACCATAACTCATCTTAGCAGAGCAATGTATCAACACCTTATTAAAATTGTGAGCAGTAGCTAGCATTAATTATAATATCTATGACATATTCTAGAGGAATTATTTCAATTGAGGTGAGAATTAATTTAAGATTTTAGTGTTCAATATTATTTCAATTTTTTTTTAATTATAAGGATTTAAACTATGAAGAAATATATTTTTCAAAGAAAATAAACATTAAAATTACTAACAACTACGATTATAGAAAAATATATAATTTTCTTAAATCTACTGATGTCTTTCCGAACCCAAAGAAAAGAAGTAAAGAGAATTTTGAAAATTTTAGTTTACGTCCCTTCTTTAAAATTTTTCTGGTTCATCGACAGCCCACCACCCATATAAACCTCTCTCCATCCTTTCGTCTCTCCTCACTATAAAGCACGCTGCTCCACTACCTTGCAGCAGTACTACCAAAAACAACTTCAATGCAAATCTGGATCATCCACCTCTAACAGTTCAAATCACACCATCCATTCCATAACCAACTTTATCCTTACTTTTCTATATATGTATCTACTGAACTAAAGCAATGTAATTATGACAGATCAATGTGAAAGTTTACTCTCTTCTCCTATCTCGGTTTTCAACACTAAAGCCTACCGCCCTCATTTCTCACTCTCTAAGCTCATTTTTTTATTTATTCATAACCCTACAATGGACAGCGCCCTCCAACCAAATGGTTTCCTTGACACTGACACCACCGTCAATTGCCTCAAACAGTCTCTCATCCTCGAAGAATTCCGTCACGCTGCCCACTGTCGTTGAATTTGTCGTTGACTTTATAGTCGATTACTGCAATAACAACCAAATGTCTTGTTTGGAGCGCGATTATCTCCACAAACTCTCGTCGGAATCTACCCCAAAGCAGTCAGACTTCAGTGAGAACATTGTTAGCGATTTGGAAAGCTATATTATTCCTCACATAATGCATTGGATGAGTCACAATTACCATGCCTACTTTTCATCAAATGGAAGAACGATAGCTTTTCTCAAAATGCAAATAAATCAAACGGTTCAAATTAAATAAAACCTTAAGGAATATCAAAATCGAAGTTATTTACAATTTGAGAGTAGGTGCTTCAGAAACCATTAATTCTTGTGAAAATAGGATTGGGGAGTGTTCAGCATTCAGTTGTTTACGGAGCGAAAACGTGCTCACGAGAATGAAATAAGGCTTTTCATATGTCGGTTTGACATAAATACCAATTCTAAAGGCCATCAAATAGGAAAAATTATTTCATACGGATCGAACACCGCACGCAGCTTGCGTGCGGTGACCGATCCGGACCGTTTACGGTCCTGATGTATTTCGGTGGGCCGCACCTGAATTTTTTATTTATTTATTTTTAAAACGGAAATAATTCTGACCATAGATCACCGTGATCTACGACCAGGATCGGACACCACATGCAGAGATGCATGCAGTGTCCGTACGCAATAATTCCTCCATCAAATAGTCATTTGATCGTTGGTTATTAATTTCTTAAGCACAAGATGGGTTTGACCGTCGGTTCAAATTACGCGACGATCGTCTATTAATAACCCAAGAAATTACGGCATGACTTTCTCAAGAGTTATGATCGTCACTTTAAAATATGCTATGAACCAATAGTTTGGATCGTTGGTAATCTAATGAAGGTTAATTCACTCGATACCCCGGCTAAACCTATAGGTAATTCGTCTGTCATATTAAACATCATTAAGTCATTGAAAATAGCGATAAATCTACCAACACACTCTAAATTGTCAGTTTTTTCACCGGTTTATTACTATTTTTCATGTAATGTGACATATATATACAGCTCACTCGAAGCAAAAATCTTTGTATTTCTGTAACACAATTTAATACAAATAAATAACATATTTTTTTACTTATCTTTTTCTAATCATGCATTTGACTTGTCCATGTCCACAGAGTGCAAAACTCATATTTTGGGGATTCCAGCTTTATCAATATGGATTAGAAATTGCATATTTTGCGCATAGACAAAACTTTTATTCTGCTTTACTCATCCATACCGAAATATAAGTTGTTTATTATGAGCATGCCTTCCCCAGATAATACATATTGAATATGATAAAAAGAAGTGTTGTAAACATAGGCATTTTCTTATTTAAATCACTATGGCCNTAATGTAAATGTCAATAATCTTTTATTTGAAAAATTGTTTCATCTCACACGATCTATTGAAAAAAATGATTTTTTTAAAATGAATTAAGTAAGCTCATCTATTAATTGATGTAATGTGGTACGAAGATTCAACACAAACTCAAAAGAGAGAGATGAAGAATACCGCAACGACAGAGGTGATGGGATCATATCCCGTAGATCCAGAAGCGAAGCTCACTCCAGTAAGGAGTTCCTCATCTCCTAATTTAGGGCTGAGATAAGCTGGCACTTGCTCCTTTACTCCAAGACTTGAGGCTAACATTCATATGAGGAATTAAGCATTTATCATCTATAGAAATAATTAAATAAAAAAATATATAGCAAGCTTATATTTTAATCTTTAAACCATGGAAACCATCTATTTATATATATTCATACTGATGGTGGAATATATGTTAAAATTAAAATTTAGGTTTGTCAAATTTGTAAATACATAAGAATTGAATGGTATATATGTAAATATTTTATAAAAATAAAAGTGCATGATGAAAGGATGCCTTTTTAATACTTAATTATAAATGTGCTAAATTTATGCCGACTTCTAACTTTTGTGGTGCAGGTTATGCAGGCATGATTTTCAGCAATATGCAATAAATGTGCATTAAAGCCGCAATAAAAAGAACATGAAATAAACATTAGAGTTAGTTGAAATCATGCTTGATCAAGCAGTGTTCACAAATGAATAATTGGATTTTCTTATTTTCTTATAAATAAATCAGAGATTAGAATATAATTGTGTTGATTCAGGTAATTAAATTATTTTGGATTAATTAAATTTTAATATGTAATTTATTTTTTTAATTGGTTACTAAGTACGTGCTTTTCATGCTCATCATCTATCTATTTATGATTTAGTAGATAATATATTATTAATTATTAATTAATTAACTAAATTAAAATTAATTAAATTCACTCCAGTACTTGTCATCTTCTTCCCCCTCTCTTAGCCAACACCATCAACTACCTCATTTCCTGTCTTTCGGGAGATGCTTGTCTGTCTAGGTGCATTATATCATGTCGTACGTCCAATAATGTGGTACAATCTATCGTAATATTTTCTCGTCTCTCCCTTCACCCGAAACCATTGCCTACCTTTGCCTTTGATCCCCTTCCCCGTACCACTCTCGTGGCCGAAACGCTCACAACATAGTCACAGCTTGAACTATCTCAAAAGACTTTTCACATCAACCCGCCGCGCTCCTACGAGCAAGTAACCATCGACTTTCCCCCTCTTCCTCTCTTAACTTGCACACTTCAACTCCCCTAAACCATATAAATCCATCTTCCAACAGGGCTTACTAATAATGACTGTAACGAAGAAAAACTCAATTTCATTCTTAAGAATGGAAAGCTATTTGGTTTAATGTCGCATCAGAAAGCCAAACCCAATATACTAAAGACTTATAATGCACATGTCATGATATAAGTATATAATTACAGTAGCTATAAAAAGGATGTATATTGCAGGTGGGAGTACCTATGAAGTCACCAGGAATCTTGCCATTTGAAAATCTCCNAAAAATTTCGGTATCACAGCAACGTTTATCTGCTATTTCAAATCCTTTAATCATAGCCATTGGTGTTCAGTAAATCAATTTATTTTACTAAGTTGAAAAATATTATTCATGATGGATCGATTTGGCTAGGGCTGCAAACGAGCCAACCTTGAGAGGGTCCATGCTCGTTAAATAATCATTATTCTCATTCGGCTCGTTTATATGTCGTGAGCAAAAAATTTGTTAGTGTCAACACGAGTTGTTCGCAAACAACGAGTCATTTTAGAAGCCGTAGTCACACAGCCGCGGAATATTAAGGATAGAGCGAGATTTAAAACTTATTATTTAGATTAAAATATTCATTAAAATAGAACTTAATATATTTTATTTTATTTTTTTTAATTAATTATAAATCTTGGTAGCCTTATAGTCAAATAAATTATTTAAAAAAATACCCATCAATTATATATATATATTTATATATATATATATATATATATATATTAGTTGGTNTAAGACTTTCAAAAAGTAATATATGTGTCCATTAATTTTATTAGAGGTTGTTATAAATGCTTTATGTTTTATGCATTGATGTGTGCTAATAAGACTCACTGCGGTGCATTAATGTATTGTCGTCTTAACATTGTACTAGAATTCAGCACACACTCCAATAAAAGAAAACAAACATTGTTACATCTGAAACTTAGATCTTAGTAATACATCTAGATAATATTAATTATATATTATACCACTATTGTTATTTTACCACTATTGTTCAACTGAACCAAGAGAAAACAAAGGCATTTACATACATAGCATTCATCAATTCGTATGGATTTCCATGTTTTACACTTACGCTTTAATCTTTACACATAAAACACTCAAAAGTTATAACGTTAAATATCCTTATAACAATATTTTTAAAATTCTAAACATATTTTCATGCGTAAATTTACGACATCAGATTCTTAGATCCATAAATATGAAACTTTAGCAGTTAGATTTAAAAATGCATAAAGATTGTGTGCTATTTATGTAAATTTCTAAAATACTAATAATAATAATAAAAGTGGAGCTCTTATTGCGTACCGACACCACACCTAAATTTACGTGCGATGTCTGATCTGAACCACTGTAATACATTTTTTAGATTTTTTATAGAGTGGGGCCCACTTTAAAATAATTTTTCTTAAAAGTGACAAAATTGTAGATATGGTTCATGTTATTCTGGTTTACCTAGACGAAACTAGATGCTTTAGCGACGAGAAAGTTGACATAAGAAGAAACATCATAAAGCGGTATCCGAAATGGAGTAGGGAAGTAAGTGTTGACGAAATCGTTAGTACAGACGCACACAAAAAAATAAGATCTTAGATATTATAATCTTCGCCCTCGCCTTGCCGGCGATAGCCTGAAGTTTCTCTTTATATTCCTCAAATAGTTCTGATCCTCCATTGATATCACAGACTACATTCATTCAATTCATTAACTTATCTGATGGTCCATTTAGGGCAGCTTGTGCATTTTAGGATAAGCTGTTTATCCTGAAACGAGGCCCGCGGACCCCCGCGGTCTGCGTTTAGTGTAAAAACTCAAACGCAATTTCAAATAAACTGACAAAATGCGCGAACTAAACGGTACGACGGCTTTTTGAAAACGTCGCCCGCATTTATAAGCCGCCCCAAACGGACCCTGAGTTGATTTACAACTAACTTTCATTTTCATCAGAAATAAAAAAGATGAAAATGCCAAGGTTAGAACTGTAATTTCATATAGAAAAATCACTTGACGATTCAGCGATATATGAGTGTGTGTGTGCACGTGCGCGTGTCTATAAGTTGGGGTTTTCATCCACACCACTGAATTTTATATATTTATGCATCTAACTCTTAAACTTTATACATTTTTAAATACTAATTTAATATCTAATTTATCAAAATTCAGTAAATATAATAAGATAATTATCTAAATGTGTAGTATTTACTCCACAAAAATTTTAATTTAAATTATTCAATAATAAGATACAATTAATAATTAGGTTGTATTTGATTATTTAAATTTAAGTTTCTATTAATTTGTAATTTTTAAAAAAACTAACTTTTATTTCTTTCATACATGTGTTCATAATTTCACTATCTTATCCACAGCATATTTTTGTGCTATTTCATTAAGATTATATGATTAAAACTCTTGCATGTTGAGTATTAGAGATATAATCATATATTTCTTATGTATTATGTTCTATTTATCTAACCTTTATATGTTTATCACTAATAATTTTTTTTGTTAAATAGGTAATTAAAGTTATTAATCTATGATTATCCTTTATCATTATTAAGCTCCTCTATTGTCTTATGATTTCAAATATGATGAACACATGATGGATAGACTGAAAATTTCAAAGCTTATTTTCAAATAAAAGAAATCATTTTATAATTTTTGTGATAATTAATTGGAATGATTTTATATCTATGTTATTATGTTTAAATTTAATTATATGTGCAAAAATATTTATAATTGTTTTATATTATGATTGGGCAATACTTGCCTAACCATTATAATAATGAGTATTTATATCAATTAGCATGTTTAATTGATTTTATATTTTTAATTTATTTATAGATTTTTAATATGATAACTACTATCAATTATAAAATTAAGAATAGAAAACTTAATTTAAATATCAATAATCTTTTAATTTAAAAAATTATTTGATCTCATATGATTTGTTGAGAACAATGAGTTTTTCAAAATGAGTTAAGTAAGCTCATTTTCAATATTGGTATTACAATTCACTACCACGATTAGGGCTATTAAAACGGCTCGTTGTTCACGAACAGCTCGTATTCGACTAGTTAAAAAGCTTGTGTTCGGCTCATTCGCTAAGTTAACGAGCCGAACACGAACACCACAAACATTCACGAACACCACAAACAAATATTTGTGCTTTCGTGTTCAGCTCGTTTTGACTCGAAATACTATTAATCAATTATATACATATCTTTGCTGAGTAATCTTTTTTAAAAATTTAGTTGACTACAAGGCTACAAATATTTATAATCAATTAAAAGTATTAATGAAAAAAAAAATAGAATAAAAATTATTAAATTAGATTCAAATGATGTTTAAATCTTGCACTTATCCTTAACATCTGATGGCTACGTGATTAGGGTTGTCAAAATTACTCTTTGTTTGTGAACGGCTCATGTTCGGCCGTTAAGCAAACGAGTCAAACACGAACACACTTTTTGAGCTCGAAATATAAACGAGTCGAGCACGAGCTGAGCCTGGGCTCGCTCTGTTCTGCTCGTTTACTCCCCTAACCACGATCTACACAACCAAATATGGCTTAAGTGGCTCATAGCTCATGCAGCTCCTTACTACGACCTCTGTGGTCAACTATTGCTCCTAAAGTAAACATTTATGGCCTACATGCCCAACATCTATCAAAGCTTTCAACTACGGTCTCTACGACAAGGTGTGCAACCATAGCCTACAACATTCTTGGCGAGCTACTGTTTTCATTGCAACTGACTACAACCCTTACAACCTACTATCATAAAAAACTACATCTATTGCAGTCACATTACGATTATTATTGATAAACTATTGTTATGCATCTACGTTGAACGATTGTGTAACTCCATTTTCCATAATTCAAAATAATAGCAGATCTGTGTACTTATAAATATTTAGTGATGATTTTTTTCATTTTTAAGAGTTTTCTACATAAAATTTGAGATGTCTCATCCTACTCACTTCGCTTTTATTCATAGAGCATGCCGAATTCTCGTACAATGCTAAAACGCGAAATAATCACTCTATCACCACGAATATTCCAACACTCATCAATAGTATAATGGATATAAATTGTATTATTTCTCCTTCTGTCAGAGTAAAAATCAACTATAAAAATAGCTACTTACCAATTCATATTTGGAAAAAAGTGACTCTACGAACGATATGATTTTCAAAACAAGCATTTTGTTCGCTTGTATGTTCGTGTTGTGGATCTGGTGGCGACTAATTCCTTTTAAATCTCTTTTTATGAATTCCAAGTAATGTTGGCTGGCTAACATTTAATCCATCAATGGATGAATATTGAATGTTCGATCAAACCATATTCGTACTCAATAAGAGGTCTCCTACTTCATCGCAAGCCCTGCTAGAGTTCTAACACAAATTTTAATTGATTNCTTTCTTATGCATGAAAAGATGTATTTCACATTCTAATAATTAAAACAGATTTTTTTTTATGTGATATGAATTTTTAGATTGTATAAATATAAAAAATTAAAATTTAGAGTTAATTAAATTATGGATTTGTGTCTAGTTTTAAAGGGATGTATGTGTAGGAATTAATTTCATGCAAAATCGTCATTTTCTAGCTAAGCCTAAAACTAAAGGAGTAATTCTAATATTTATGGTATATGTGAATCTTCAATGTATAATCATGTATACTGAAACATGATATGCACGGATCTTGAGGTAATCTGAAATTTGCTCACGTCATTGGCTATCCTCGGTCAACTTTTCCCCCTGGCGGAGGACTCAAACGAAAGACTTTTTCCCCGGACAGAGGACTCCGACGAATCACTTTACCCCCCGACAGAGGACTCTGATGGAGGACGTTTTAGCAAAACACAACAACACAAGAAGATTAAATCATCTCTTACAACCGTTTTAAAGAAAGGGTAATGTTGTAATTTATTCATTAGAACTTCTGTCATCTATAAATAGGAGAGTCATTCCATGTAAAGCTCTAATTTCATGAAATAAAATGGGTTCACGAGCTCAAGAACACCCCGATTCACCCCTAATGGGGCAAGTCTTTCTCTTCTTCTCTTTCTCTCTATCTCTTTCATGCTATTCTTCCCTCAGTCTCATGCTCTATTTCTTGGGTACGATTTGTCGAATATACTTGGATTTAACAAATCATTTGATCATATATTTTTGGGGCTTGGGATGAACTCAAGAGAATGAAAAGGTAAGATAAGAGAGGGAAACTAGAGAATTAATTAAGGGAGTTAGGAGGGTTTTGGAGATAAGTGGAATATGATGATGTAAACTTGACCCAAATAGCAATTAAAAGAGTAGAATAATGAGCATAATTTTTTTTAATATTACAAAATTAATTAAAATATTTTTTGTTAACTATATGCATAGCATAAGTTTAATTACTTATAAATATGACACAAAAATGGTTATAAATAAATTATGCAAGGGTTAGAGAATTTTTAGCTCAAGTAAAGTTGAATTGAAGTAATTAATTATGATTATGGGTGTATTTGAGCAACTTACTTATGAGCAAGCTCGAGCTAAATTTGATAAGTGGCTCTTGTCAACTTAGTTTCTGAGCTAACAAACCAAGCTCAAGCCAACACTTCATCAACTAGTTAGTCGTGAGCTACTCTTTAAGATAGTATTAACAAAAATATATTCAAAATATATTACTATTCAATATTTTATCTTTAAATTGTTAAAAATGCTTAAAAATGATATTTTGCATTTTATATCAAATGATTTCTTATTATTTATCTCCTAACTACTCATTACTTTATAATTTTATTATAACACTAGCTTGAATTAATAATTCTCTTTTATAATAAGCAAGCAAGCACTTGAATTTCCACAACAAATAAAATTAAATTTAAGTTTTAAACTTGATTAATTAAGGAAGATTAAACTCAAATTAAGGATAGCTCGAGCTCGACTTCACTAATTCACATCCCTAGTTAGGTGCATTTTTACAACTCTGCATTATAATATTGCTAAAGAGTAATCTGTTTTGAAAATTGCAGCGGAATAAAACAGGAATCGATACAAACTAGAAGAAGAACACAGAGATTTAACGAGGTTCGGCAAAGAATTGCCTACGTCCTCGGGAGCGAGCGGCGGTTTCACTATTTCAGATGAGTTACAATACTTCTCATAGGGTTACACATATATATAGACATATACAAACCCTCAGATAAAATTACAATTACGCCCTCGCTCCTCCCAACCCCCTTTATTCCAAGAGACACTCATTTTCACCAGGAGACACACTTCTTCACCAAGAAACTCCAACTCCCTACGAGTCATACCTAACATAATCTTCGGAAGCCTTTCAAGCAATTATAATTACATTATTCATTCTCTCTTGAAAAACATTTGTGCTAGATTATGACAGTTTCAATCCGTTAAGAAGTGCTAGATAATTATGTGATTAAATTTAAGTGAGATAATTAGTGGTTAATCTCATTTTTAAACTAAAAGTTTAATTTGTAGAAAGGATTAATCATTTGATAAATAAAGGCGAGCAACCAAAAATGTAGGCTTTAATTTTTCTGACATGCAATAAGGCATGTCTTAACTGTTCAACGAACTCTTACAGCAGCCATTAATATTCATCAAATTGTGCTCAAATTCAAATTCAGTTTTGATGCTTAATGATTTCATTCAGAGGCATTTAAAATTTATAATTAAATATTATTATATTTCTTGGATCAACTAATATTCTTCTATCAGACATACTTTCAACTCAAAAAAATTATTTTTTTTTCTAATTATTGTTAACTATGATTTCTTATGATTTTTCTTACTGGCTTATGAAAAGATTATACATTTTGTAGTTACTTGTGTCGCGTATCTCGGTCTGTTAGTTGACATCCACGATATAAGATCTCTGAGGTCGGGGGTTCGAAACCCCTCTAACACAGTTGGCCTTAAGAATGTGGTACTCGAATTGTTATACACATTAGAGGCGGCTAGACTCGTATAATAGTATCTGACCATTCCTTATATATATATATATATATATATATATATANATTTTTATTTATTTATAAGTGCAAGTTAAAAATTAAGACAAAAAGAAGCAATTATCACTATCTTAATTTTTTTTTTCGCATATAATAATTTGACACATTCTGAAATCTAAAACAAAAAAAATAATTAACAAAAAATAAAATAAAATAAAAGCTGAAAAACAAGTAATTTTGTTGGTGGTTGAAGACGACTGTGGCAAGGTAGTGCAGAAAATTTTAAAGAGAAATTTACATACAAACCACACAATTCTTATGTATTTACATATCTATGACGAACATTTTATATATTTACATTTAATAGTATTTTGGTGTCATAAATCTTTGCATGAATATGTATATTTTACTTTTAAAAGTAAGTAAAATAAATATTTTTATGTTATATTAACGATTTGCGTGAAATGCATGTAAATATGAAAGTCTAGGTGTTAGAGAAGTAAATACAAAAGAATTATGTGGCATGAACGTAAATGCCCCAAGTTCAAATCACTAATATAAGAGAAAAAAATTGTGTGTGTAACACGTACGCAGCGCTACTCACGTCAGGTAGGTTACAGAGAGGGTATTGAGGATTATATCCGCGTTATATTTCTGTAACATCTTTGTAACTTACCTGTAACCCACATGTAATTAGTAAGCTTCGCGCTTCTGTTTTCATATATTTTGTAAGTTGCATGTAGGTTACAGACATGTTACAGGGGTATAACGCGGATATAACCTCCAATACTCTCCATGTAATCTACCTGACATACGCAGCGCTGCGTACGTCTTACGTACGCAAACTTTCCTCTAGAGGCCTAATTCATATATGTACATCATTACATACAATATATATTCTAACATTTAATGGATATTTAATTCATCTTTTGTGAACATGCATTATGATATTTTTTAGCAAGGAAAATACTAATACATATATCTAGAACATCCAACATTATAGAATATTTTTATGCCAACATATATACCACACAATTCTTATGCATTTACATTTGCAATGACTAAACTATCATATTTACATGCATAAAATGCAAATCTGTAATTTCACATAATAATATCACATTTTCTTACTTTTTTAAGAAAATGAATATGCATTTTCATGCATTCATGATATCAAAGTGTTAAAAGTGTAAATATCAAACTTCAGATGTTAGATGTGTAAATAAATAAGAATTTGTGTGATATGTGTGTAAATTTCCACACCTTTTAAATAATATTTATTTATACCACGTGATCGGGATGGACTAAAATGACAAATATAAAATAGGCTATTTAAACATAAACTATTCTTTCCACATCCCACATCAACAGCAAACTACTAACAAATAAATAGGGCACATAAGTTTACTTTTTCAATATATATATATATATATATATATATATATATATATATATATATANTCAAGAATGGAATCTCCAAACAAAATCACAGCAGGAACAGGAGGCTTAATGGTTTGGTTTACAGCAAAACCTGTAGTTAATTTAGTGGAGAGACATAAGCAATAGAATACTGCTAAAAGATGAAGTATGGCTTCTGAATCTCCTTGGGATGTTCTTCTCATTGTTTTCTTCCTCTATCTCGAAGGCTTTCTCTCCATGAGCTGCGCTGAAGTCACTTTATAAGTGAAGAAATAGTGTAGAACAGTGAGAAGACACGCTTTGCAAGTGAAGATCACAGACTTATTTACTCAGCTTTTTATTAACATAACGGTCCAATAAAAAAACAAGGAAATTTTACATAAATATCACTCGATTGCTGCATATGAATTTACATAACTAACCCCAAAACTTCAAATTTTACATATAAATAAATGAATAAGTAAATATATTTATATTCCTTTTAATATATATATATATATATATATATATATATATATATATATATATANCAATTTGAACAGGTTGTATGTTTTAAGGCATCAGAGATGGTATTTATTGCAATGATGCAACATTATTTGCCTTGTCCGGATACTCGGCTAGTCATGTGTTGAAACAGCAAAAAATAAACTAAATAAAGAAGAAAATTTCATTTTAATTATTTTATAGGTATAATTATAAAAAAAAATTTATGTGGCCGTTAAGATTCACTTATGCCTATGATGTCAAAAAGATCAAATGTTCATTAATAAAGGTATGTATATAGAGAGAAAATACTTTTAAAATGATAGTGGAAATAAGGTCATATGTATCACATTATTTTTGTCATTAGCTAAGAGAGAGCCCAACCATATGCTACAAAGATGGGCTTTTAAAAACAAAGGATAATAGATATCATCATATAGTATATATAACATAGGAGAATAAGGTCTATTACACAAAGATATATAAGGGAACAAAACAATTGGTGTGAGTTTTTTTTTTTTTTTTCTGGAAATAACAATTAAATAGAGGAATAGTGTAATAGATGAAAGTTGAATGTAAAAAATAATATGGTGTTCATGTTCTTGTTGCTTTATTTATCTATCCATACTGATGGTCCAAATGAGAGTTTCTCTTGTTATAGTCAAAGTTTAATCTCTTAATGAAATTAAAATTAGCAGCACCTTCCTGGAAGAAGGATAGGCAACATAAATCATGTGGGATCTTGGAACTAAATACCACTAGAGATCTTTGATAGCTTATGTCCATATTGTTGCCAAAGTGGAAGGTCAAAGGTTCTCATTCATGTCATTGTTGCCACCGCCGCTCCATTCAATCTTTAGTAGCAGAGTCCATCCCTGTCCTAGTTAAAACCCGATTTTTTTTTCTACTATCACATTATGTTATTTTTTTTCTGCTTTTGTTGTCTTCTTTTCTAGATCATACTACCCCCATTAACTTGTAATGCTCACTCATGTCTTAACCAGATTGTTGTACGAAGGCTCAAGTTTCTTTCCCTAAACGTTAATTTTCTTCCTCCTTTTCAAAGTCGAAACTTTCTTCACTTGTTTACATCTCACCCCTATCATCAACTCCTCTCGTTGGAGCTTTTTATATCAACTAACATCCAAATTTCACACTGATGATACTCCTCTAGCCCTGACATTCTTTAGGAAGTATTTTCTCTTGGTATCTACAACCCTCTAGCATTTTTTTCTCACATCGCGGGCTATTAATTTTTGCCATACTCTATTCAAGTTTCCAAATTGTTCTCTCAACCACCTTGGTGCTCTCTCCCATCATGCCTCCTCCAATATCTATAATGACATCTTTTAATATTTTGAAAGATATATTGACCTACCCTCCAGCTAATGTGAGGTCTTGAATGTTATCATCAAATTTCTACCTCCTAAAAAAATCAATTGTAGCTTTTTTTAATCATGTTACAAAATTATAATCTCTCATTCATAAATCCCAATTTATTTGGAGTAATATGCAACCATTTACATTTTCTTCTCATGAGGACTAGTATTGGTATTCTCTAATGAGGAATTTTCCAATTATCGATATTCCCAATTTATTTTATATTTTAATTATGACACATTCATATTATCTCTTCATTTCTTCAGATCTCAAAGTAGGGGGAAAGATAGAGGTAACCTTCAATTCAAGTTATTTTTTATTATCTCATCTTACCTTAGGAAATGTATTATTGTAATTTAAAATGGTGAAAGATTATTCTTTCATATTATATATAAGATTTTTAAAAATTATATATATATATATATATATATATATATATATATATGGATGAGCAAATTGTCTCTTGCTTTTGAAATTTTCTAAGAATATTCAATTCTTCATGTATAGCATATCTTTTTTTTCTTAAGTCCTATTAATTTGATAAAATTATTTTGTTCACATTAGCATTACTATTCAGTAGATCTCTTTGAATATGGACTGAATCAAAAATAAACTTGTCAAATGATTGTGATTGAATTACCGATAAAAATTTCACACACTTCATCATCCATTTAAGCATAATAATTTCTTTTTGCAAATGTTATAAAAGTCCCAGATATAATAGTTTGTCTAATTTAGTAATCCTCCAACTTTACAACCTCTGCTTCCTAATTCCTAAAGTATTTTTTTATTAACATGGAGGCTTTTCTACTTTTTAAATTTTTTTCTTAATCATGCACCTCCTCCATATTGTTTAACTCAAGAGTAATATAATGATACAATAATGAGCTATTTAATATTCAAAATCCTAGTAGTCCTCCTTAACATGAGAGTACTTTTTTACATATTATTCATCATTATTTTTCATTTATTCCAGAAAATAAAAACTATTATTCTACTAATGATCACTTGTCAATATTAAATGTCATTATATGTCTAATATTTTTTATATGTCATTTGCTCCTCAATACATTTATAAAATATCAAATACAAAGATGATACTTCTATGGATGTTTTTGAGTATATAAAGAGCACACTTTGAATTGAGAAGAGAGAAATTATAAAAAGCATTTCAAAAAAATATCCTCATTTTACTTGAATGTCCATCAAATTTGTAGAGAATAATTGTAGTAAAAGTTTTAAATGTGAAACTAAAAATGGCTAGCTCTTATCTTTGGTGTGGGCTAGCTTATTTGTTGTATCTGTGCTCTTTCTATTATATTTTATTCTTATTTTATAGTTTCCTTGGGACTTATATTTTGTTAATGAAATATACTTGGTTTTCATGCTTTTAGTACGGATGCAACTAATCATCTATTTAAAGAGTGCAACCTTTCTTTGTGAGAAAAAAAATTAAACTTGAAAGTTCGTTTTAACATAAACCCAAAGAACTCCTTTAATTTGGGTATGTTTGAGGCAGTTGCAATCATGAAGCTGCTGAAGAAGATGCTACTTTTCAAAAAGTAGTGGTTGCTATTACAAAAAAAAAAAATTAAAAAGTTAAACCTCAGCTTTCTAGCAGCCAGCGCATGTAGCCAGTCGTGGTGGGAAAACGTAGCTTTCAGCTGCAGCTTTTCAAAAAAGTAGACAAAACACAATTTTGTCAAACAGGAAAAATTGCAGTGCAGCACTGCACCGCTACCACACCACTGCCCCAAACGCACCCTTAATCTCTTGGTTTACAATCCCTTCTCTTTATTTTCTAATAATTGTTGAATACAAACAGTAAAGCTCCATTTATATTGATAATAGAAAACTATTTGCATATGAGATATTTAGTAAAGATTCTTTCAAGGTAGTATAAGATCTCTTAAGTACATATAAAATTTCACAATCTCTTGAAGTAAAAAACAGAGAGAGAGAGAGAGAGAGAACTTTAATATTTTTATATTAATATAAAATATGAAAACTACCTTCATAACTCAAAAATTAGTCAAACATTTATACATTAAGCAGAGGTTTATTCATATTTCATAAAGATTATATTTTAAGGAAATTTACATCCTCATCTCTAATAATCTCCCACTAGAAAAAAAATGTTATGTATATTATATTTATCTATGAATTCTGCTTTATGCAATGCCTCTTTTCCTCATTTTCATTGATTAACTAAAATATAACAAAACTTTATGATTTTGTGCCCATTTGAATTTTATCAATACAATAAAATGTCTCATTATTCATATTTTTTTTAATAAAAATAAATATTTTATTTCAATATCCTCATATTCCATAAATTTAACAAAAAATATAATAGCCTATTATACATATGAATTTATTTTAATGGTAACAAGCATATGTTTGGGACTCTAATTATTTACATTAAGTGATTTTATGATTAATGGTTCACATAGATTTGGAAAGTCAAAAGAAAAAAAAAAATAAATTAGATGATTAATAGAGTTCAACGTTAATCAAGAAATTATGAAGATAATGAAGGCCTATAAAAGAAGCTATATATATATATATATATATATATATATATATATATATATATATATATATATATATATATATATCTCTCTTATACNATAAGAAATTACATAATTAGACACAACCGTATTAATTAAAATTAATAAGGCTATATTTTAAAATTTTACTTTGTATGCAAAAAAAATTATTTTAAATTTATAATTTTATGATAAATTACTTGTATAATTTCAAAACTCCTAAAAGCAAACATATATTTACTAAAAAAATTGTAATTTTTTGTGAAAATTATTATAAAATCATTAAATTTTATTTTTGTTCCATTAGATTTGCATGATCTACATGATATTTTTTTTTAATTAGACATTAATCTGTCATAATTTTTTAAACATGGCACTGGCAAATATTGGAGCTTCAATTGAAAGCTTTGGAATCTCTTAACTAGTGGTTTCATAGCTATTTAGAGAGTAATTGAGGCAAATTTTTTTCTCTATTTTGACCACATTTTGAAGGACTATAAATAGGATATGTTTTGGTGAGTTGAGGAAGGAATGAAAAACTTGTAAAAATCATCTTACCCCTCTTCTGTCTCAAATTCTCTTCAAAGTAATATCTTCTATAAAGATTAGTTTTAATGGTTGATCCAAATCTCTCCAATACACTTGAGCTCATACACAATTACATTATTTGCAAGCAATTTAAAGTTATCAAATGATTGTTAAGTCTGTATGATCTTTTTCTTAAGTTTTTTTGCATTTATTCTCATTTGATTTATCTTTGTTTAGGTAAGTAATTAGGTTTTAATTTTGTTCTGTCTTTTTCTTAATGTCTTAGCAAATTGAATAAGTACATTATAATATTTTTGTAAATTTAGTGGTGGGTTACTTTTATTCTTTAATAAATATAATAAATAGTAAGATTCCTCAACCCCTCCTTGGCCCCCATGTTGTAAGATTTATTTTGTTTATCTTTGGGCAGACTAATCATTATCTAGGTAACATTTGTCACAAAAAAAAATATCCCTTCTATTATTTCTAGTTGCCACTTGGACAAATAATTGGCATGTACAACTCTATCACTACATTATGATTATCATAAATCAATAAGAAGCAATTTGTCTTTTTTTTTTCATTTGTGTAAGATGGTTGTTGATATTAAAAGGTTATAGTAGAAGGTGACTGTTAACAAGAGTTAAGAGGCAAGATGAGACAACTTTGAGGCACATGATGGGGTATAGGTTTATTCTTATTTTAGTTAGGTGTAAAACAAATTTAATGTATAAATATCAATATATTAGTTCTTACTCCTAAACTTCTGATTTCTTATATTAATAAAAAAATTAACCATTAGTTTATGAAGTCCAACTTTAATCTCTTTTTGATCCATACCCTCTAACATCCCTTTGCAATGAATTTGCGTTTATGCATGCACAAGCATTGAAGTGTAACAAGTCATTATTTTATAATGTGTAAATGAGCACAATATGCTTGACACACAAAACCAATCTGAAGCAAGATTTCATGATTTGGGCTATGAAATAGACATTGGCTTGGTGTAAATGGACACCATATGCAAAATTATTATTTTATGGCAGGATTTAAAGAGGTTCTTTGGATTAGAAGTAACTTAGGGGACGCCGCATCCCACTCCGGCGAACTTGTTAACCGCATTCAGGTAAAAATAAAGGGATTTGAGATCCTGAAGATTTTTAGCTTCTTATTTGTTGCCTTCATGGATTAAGCCAATGCCTTCTTAAATACGGTACAAAATCACTCTTGCTATTTTTTCTTTTTTGGTTTTTGGTTGATTCATGTTATATATATGGGATTTAAGGTTGTAATGTTGGTTGTTTGGATGAGGGAGACACGGGACTGGAACTAGGTTGTCAAGCAATCGAGGTGGAACTAGGTTGTCAAGCAGAGAGTGAATCACTATAATCCGGCAAGCGGTCTCCCCCTTTGATAAGAGATCCATCTGGAGAAAGGGCGCAAGTGAGTCAAACCGACTCATGAGCCGGCTCATGCTCGGCTCGATAAGTGACTCGTGAACTAAGCTTGATGAGCTAATAAGCCAAGCTCATGCCAGCTCTGACTCAACTCGTTAAATCATGAGCCGGCTCATTTAAAAAAATGTTAACATAAAATATACTCAAAATATATTAATTTTCAAAACTTTATTTTTAAGGTATTAAAAATATTAAATAATACTTTTATTGTAATTTAGGTAATTTCCAATTATTTATCTCCTAATTATTCATTCTATTTATCAACTTATTATAAAGTTAGCTTAAATTAATATTATAAAGCTAGCTCCATAAAATTAATTATATCAACTTATTATAAAGCTAGCTCACTCGAACTCGTAAACTTAAGCTCGAGCTCCATAAAATTAATTAAGCTCATGCTCAAGCCAAGGGCGACTCGAGCTCTACTCGACTTGTTTACACCCCTAGTGATGAGAATATTTGACTTCCTGAAAAATCTTGGTGACTCCTGAGAGGCGTCTGGCAATGCTTGGATGAGAGCCATACCGGTTTCTTCTCTCGGATCGATAGATCCCAATCTTTGACTTGGATAACTGTTATTCAACTGGCCCCTAGTCATGCTTCAAAGAAGTTGTAGCTGAACAATGAGATTCTTTGATCTTCTGCTGACGTAGTTCCTGTTCTTTTGATGAGGTATCTTTGATTGTACTTTTACCACCAAGTCTGTTGGATTTCTTCGAATTCGCACTGATGCATTTCTTACATACATATTTAGCTTCTTGATTCTCTTGCTTCTTAAAAATCGCGATGCAATAAGAATAAGAGATTTAATACAAAAAATAAATTCATTTATTTTCATATTCAATGCTTTAATAATTGAACTCTCTGGATTTCTTGTCTCTGACCCTTCATAAATAGAGCACGGTTGGCACTTTCGTTATCCTCATTATTTGAAACTGAGTTGTTTAGTTGGCTGGTTTCAGGAAGATCACCATGGCAAGCAACAAGAAGATCCTCGAAGACTGCATTACCATAGAAATTCTGGCGAAAGCCATTGGTAACTCTACGTCGCTAGCTCACTAGGAGAATGAGCTCGAGAGGAGGAAACGAACAGAGGGAGGCAACCGTCTATTCTTCAAGTTTAGTGAAACAACTTTTGTATTAGGTGTTTTGTCTTTATCAAGAAATACCTTACAACTTGCCAAAATACTCATATGTTTAGAAAGATGTAGAATTGCCAAAATACTGTATGAAGATTATCATCACTACGAGACAACATTTTTTTGTTGCTTCACCTTTCCCTTGATGAAGCAGCTTTTGTAGTTTGGGTTTTATCTTTATCCTTTGAACTCAAACCAACTATCATCCAAATAGTTCAAAATAATTAGTTTTGGGGATTACCAACATAAGACCCTAACATTTACTTGGCTAGTTTCTTATAGTTGTGTGCACTTTTTGGTATAACGGTGTTTCCAATAATATCATTAAACTAAGGCTATTCTCTTTCTCACTTAAGGAAAAAGTCAAGATATGACAATTCTTTAGCATCAGGATCAATTACCACTTGGAATAACCTTGCCCAAAATTTTATGGTTAAGTATTTTTCTCCATTCAAAACTGCTAAATTTTGAAACGATATTATATTCTTTACTTAATTAGATGGAGAGTCAATTTATGAAGTTTTGAAGATATCGAAGAATTGCTTATGAAGTGCCAACACTGTGCCTTCCCTAACTCATCATCCAAATTTTTATACTAGGTTGATAGGATTGTTGAGATTCGTTATAAATGTTGCAGCTGAGGAGTCTCTTATGTCAACTCATATTCATAAATTGATGAGATTTTTAACAACAAATTTCAATGACTTGCTGAGAGAGTGAATCTTAGAAAGTTTGATAATCTCCATGACACATAAATCCTAGCTAGTTTAATTTCAGAAGTTTCAGCCATATCAAAAAAGTTGGATAATTATGTTTAAATCCAACAACAAGATTACTAGCAATAGAAGAGAATGTCGATGGATGACTAATGCATCCTTATAGCACTACTTTAGAATCCATGAATGTTGCAACCAATAGAGCCAACAACCCTACTTCAATACATAATCACAGACCAAAAAGCCACCCAAATCTTTAATCGGAATAATAACAACCAGGGTATAGGAAACCGGCAATGGGGTAAAAATCAACCCAACTCTGTAGGAAATTGGAATAATCAGGGTAGTAGCAATCCAAGACTTACTCTTACTCACCAGAATTCAATTTCAATCCTTATTTCAAATAAAAGAAATTATCCTTGGAAGAAGTATTACAAATAGGGAATCAATTACAGGTTGTAAGAGAATGGTAACCCGTGTACTTACAGACACAGAATGAGTTACTTTTACCTAGATATGTCCAGTATTTTTTTTTTTCTCTTTTGAGGCTTTTCCCACTTAAAATGTTTGGTGTCTCCTCCTGCTACCTTTTTTTTTATTTGTGTATGTGTTGGGTCTTCGTGCAATGTCATCTTAATAAAACCTAAAATGTAAAGTAATCAAATCCATCCTCTTAAGAAAAAAATGGAGCATTTGCGAACATAGCATATAATTCTTATGAATTAACATATCTCACACCAAAACTTTTATATTTATACACATATCACTCAATATTCTTTAATATCACATCAAAAATAACATTATTATTAATTTTCTAAAGTCAAATATATTTTTTCATTTGTGAGTTTTTAGCAACAAATTGTTTATGTATGTAAATATAGAAGTTAAAATCACAGTTATTAAAAACAATTCAAATTGAGAACAATGGTATAATACAAAATGAATTAGTATGTTTATGATATAAATACCCATGTCACTATGTCCTTGATGCCACAAAAAAGTTATTTGCATGTGTGATATAAGTACCTAATTAATATGTTGTACCTAATGTGACAAGGAAATCACTATAATACTTTTAGGCTTGTGCTTAAAGACTCATTTATGCCATTTTTGATGCAATAGGTGTACACCCCAATTGTTATATCTCTCAACAATGACCAAGCACATCTTTTTTCATGTGGTGAGTAGATTTAGCATCATTAGAGATGCCTCTTAAGGTAGGGCATATAGAGATGTTGCCAAAAAAATTTGTGATTTAACTTGAAGCAAATTTATGAAACTAAGTAATATGACTAAGAAAAATAAATGATAATGAAAATAAAAATATAACAAAACTAATATCTCTACTCAAATTAATCTATATATATACATAGAGAGAGAGATAACACTAACAAATGATTAGAATAAATATCAGTCATTTAAACGAAATTTAAAATTTTTAAAAACAAAATAAATAAATGAGACTAATAGGAGACTTATGTTAAACACTCAATAGGTATAAAAGCTCTAAACTAAGACTCATTTAAAAGGTTTCTCTTAGAAAATATCCACCCCAACTTTATAAAATTCTCTTAAAAAAATAAATAACATCAAATAGCTACTAATAAAGATTAATCTGTCAGGTTTGACAAATCACTACCTCTAACTAATGAAATTAAAGTCCATGATAACTCTAGATGACAAAATCATAAGATCTTGATTGAGTTTGACATCATTCCATTACCATCCACTTTTTAGTTTAAGGATGGTAAATTTTATAATAAATACATAATTATAGTAGTGTTGTTACTATATGTTGAGCAATTAACTCCTTATCAATTAGTTTTAATTAAAAGTGTCCTCCTATAATTAGAAAAAGAATTAACTATAAAAATTTACACCTATAGAAAATTTTAAAAAGTATAAAAAAGTCCTCAAAAAATGGTAAATATCTTAGTTGTTTTTTTATCTAATTTCTAATATGTCTTTTGAATCTTTGATCTGAAACTTTATACAAACTTTTTTACGTGAGAGTCTAAAGTGCTAATTTTTTCTGATGATTCTATTATGGAGAAACTTTTCTTTCTTAATGTGGCTAATCATGTAAATACAATATTAGCAATAAAATTAAAGATATTTAAAATTTTAAAATAATCTTTCCAAAAATATAACTTTTTTTAGGGTTGTTTTAAATTCTTGTAACTATTATATAGAACTTGCTCGTTTACACTAATACATTATACAATTCTACTACTGCATTTTGAAATTGTGGGATTGACATATCAAATAACTGAATATTGATATATATTCTAGCTAGTTGTGCAAATATTATAGTAGCATTTATTATATATAACATGTTCATTTGATATAATGGATTATTCAATTCTCTATTGCATTTTGAAAGGATAGATTGGCATATTAGATAACTAAATATTGATATATTTTTTTCATTTGCTTACGATAAATCGACAAAATATTATTTCCACAATAAAGCTAGAGCAAAAAACAAATGTTTGAATAGTTAATGTCATCATAAACACTTTTGATGTTATCCAATTTAAGAGTCTAGAAATTTATATCTACTACCATGGCAATGCTAAATGTTGTGCCCATTTAAGACTTCACTTTGTTGAAACACCAATAACAAATTCCCACCAGCTTATGCACGGGACAATGCCCTGCTTGAAAAATGACCTTGGAATTTAAAACAATTGCACCAACCAATGCCCAAACTATGAAGAGAATTGTCACTGGACAAAGGGTCTCTTTGGAGCCTATAAATAAAACAACCTTACCTATTAAACCTTTTGCATCAAGAATGCTCAATGTTAAATCTTCCCATAAGGATGAACGCTATCTAAGAGGTATAAAAGTAGATGTAACATTGAATTGAGAACTCAACATTTACTATTTGAATAGATAAACATGCAACAATTTATGGAGCTAGTGGTGATTGTCCCTACATCTAACAAGTTTACGAATCTGTGGGTAAAACAAAACAATCTCATTGGTGAATTTAAGATAACTTTTTGGGCCCATTAATACCAAGCTTTGGCTCCTCAAAAGAAGATGCTCAAAACCCTGTCAGCTAATTAAGTATTTCAAGTGCTCAAAGTGGTAAAAGAGATGTGCCTAATAATGAAAAAATATGAATGTCTACTATTGATTGAGGTCAAGAAAGCACTGTCAAAGAGCATATTATATGTTGTATTTATCAAAAACTGCACAACCAAGTACCGCATGGTAAATATTAGGGTGTAGCACTAAAATTTTGAGTCCAGGAATCCGTCACCAAAAAAATTCCAAAAACAAAAAAGATAAAAAGCAAAAAAATTTGGAGCCCAAAATCTCATAAAGAAAATCCTTTTGAAAAGGGGAAATACATAACATATAGTGTGAACTCCTAAATATCTATCATTAAAAATATTTACCAAGAATGGGTTTCCATGAAAAAGGTTCCCATAAATGATCCCGTGATAGTTCATTTTCTAGAGAGTTCTCCAAGTTATCTAATCATCACCCAAATTTAATCACTTAGTCAGAAATCAACTGTGATCCCAACCCTTTTATTAAGGGCATATTTATGCCACATGTGGAATTGAAGATCCGGCAAAGACATTATCACTCAGAGTTCGAAACATAAAAGGAGGTGGAGGAAGAATAAGGAGAAAATGATGATGATGATGATATGATGAGACAATGGATATAAATGTTTTTAGTCCTCCTCCTGGAGAACACAGAGAAGAATGCACAAAATCTGCTTCGGGAGATAAGTCAAATGAAGAATCAAGGGGAGAGGAAGATTCAGTCTTTATTGATACAACCAATCTTGTTTGCACATATAAAACAAATGCAAAGATGAATAAAAGTACAACCAAATAAAATTTTAAAATTAGATTCTAAAATGAAAGAAATGATTACTCAAATGAATATAATGAGGCAAATGATGCTCTAGTCCTGCACACATTCCTTCTGCTAACTAATTAACAAGCATCCAACACATGCTTGTACATACTAATTTAACCAGACTTTCAACGTTAATGGAACCCCACAAAATCTAGATACAAAATGTCTTTATAACTTGGTAAAAAATTATAGATTGCATGAGCCTGCAAATCAAGAAAAGAAAATCAACAAAAAACAACTAAACATTAAAATTGCATGACAAGTTATATTTTTTTTTTCTATGTTTCAAATTAACAAGTGAATATAATTCTTATAAACCCATGATACAAGGATTTGGTAAGTCTTCTCAGTAGGATGATAGCTATCCCAAAATACATATTTTGAAACATCGGCACATACTGATGAAGTCATGGTATTGCATAATACTGCCACTTCAAGATCGCCAGTGCCACAACAACCCTTTGTTGAGACCTCAAATCCTGCATAATTTTTTGCATTTGAAAATTCAATTCGAAGCTCGAGATTATGTGTATATATACATAGCTTAAGAAGATGAACTCCAATGCATGACAATGACTATATTTGAAGGTTTTATTAAAGTTTGAGGACAGGATTCAAATCTTTGAGATTTGCACCTATAACACCATTATATCATAAACATTTTATCTATTTCATAAATCAACACTTGTTCTGATTTGAATGATTTGGGTCGTATAAATTTAAAAAGACAAAATTTAGCTATTAGATATCTAAATACAAATGAATTGGGTCGTATGTATGTAAATTACCCTCCATACAACAAAATTTTATGTATTCATATATCTAACACTTAAAGCTTCATATTTACACTCATAACATCATGCTGTCATGATATATTTATGTATGTAAATATGAATGTTCAACTTACATAAGAATTGAGTGGCATTTATGTAAAAATGAGGGTCGCTTACCATACTTAGTGGGTTGTTGAATGATATCATATAGGATGTCATATATGTCCACATATACCAAAAGCTTTCCGGGGTATTTAGATTTTAGCCCTTTCAATTGGCCGGCGAGGGCTGTATTGAAAATTTGAGCCATTTGGTTCTGCTCCGATGCACAATTTCTCTGCACCCCACCGTCCAGTGTTCGTTGTGCCGGCACACAACCTACCGGCGGTATTCCCACCACACCAATTCTCTCTGCTCCTTCCTTAACTAAATCCTGCATAATAAATATATAAGCTCATAAGCACAATTATGCATTGTTTATTTATCCATCCTATAATGTCATTTAATAATTATTATTTATTTTAAAATAATAAAGATGTAATTTTCATGAATTAGGGTTTGTTTCGGGCAGCTGCAGCTTATTGTTAAAAATAATCTGATAAGTTAGGTGCGGTGGCTATTATAAATTTTTTATTTTTTTTGGAAATGTCAAACTGCTGTCAGAAAGCTGTCACCGCACCTAAATAAGTGCGATATGAAAACGTTGTTTTCAGCATTTTTAAAACGCATAAGCTGTTAAACCGCAGTTTACCCAAACAGACCAGGTGTGTTTTCAAAATGTCACCGCACCAAACAAGCTGCCCCAAACGGACTCTTAATATACCTACTCAATAAAAATGAATTAATTATATGACATTTTTTATATAGTTTCTCTTGTATTGAATAATATTCATTCAACCTCAATTAAATAGAACAATGAAGAACAAGATAGGAAAATAAATGATAGAATGTGTTTTGACATCATTGATCTGTCTAGTGTACGAATGTTATGAAATCATTATATTTTTAAATTTTTAATATTTATACAAAATAATATTTTATAATAAAGCTTTATAAGAATTTGTTTTCTGCTTGATTTAAAATTTAAAATTATATAGATATTAAATTTATTAAAATTTTGAATAATAGATACATAATTTTTTTATGAAATTTGGGTTTTTTAAAAATTATTCATTTTATTTTTCATCAAGACCCACAGCTGACGTGTCATGTTGTGAAATGACAATGAATCCTGATAGGACTGATGTAGAAACAGGAAGGAGTAATTTATAGTACTATTTAAATTTTATTTTAAATGACATTAAATTTAAATGTTGGAGTAAAAAAAAAATTGAAATAACTGGATCATAATTTTCAAATTA
>JXCR01117534.1:18304-71498 GCA_002079205.1 Phalaenopsis hybrid cultivar
AACCCAGGTAAAATAAACCCTATTTAATCTTTGTATTAAATAGGGGAATTTGTCGGTCATATATAAAAGGTTCGCAGACCAAATGGATGTCACAAATCTCTTAGTTTGCAGGATTGGGCCTATTATCGGGGTCTACACTTTCCTCTTGGAATGTGTAGTATTCAGGGTGTCAGACACGATTATGCAAATTATTGGACTAATGAGATCCATTTGGTCTCATTTTTCAAAAATTAAAAATACTACTTTTAAAACTCAAACTATATATCTATTATATTAAATTAAATTTTCAAAAATTTATTTTCAAATTCATATTTTTAAATCTATCAATCGAAAAAGTTGACCGACAACCTCCATTTTACACGCCAAAATCATTTCTAACCATTTTCACTTTGCGATTCCTAATTCTACCACATCTTTATATATATATTTTTAATTATCAAAACATTCTATTTTAACATTGCAATTGTCGGGTCCCAAGTCTTGGAAGTGAAAAGTGGAAGTTTATGTTAGGTAATCGTTAGTCAGCATAAAATTTGTCAAAAAATTACGGCATGAATCATTTTGATCATTGTGTAAATGCTAGGACGTCCCTTAGAAGCGACGAGTTGTATTAGCTTGAATACAGTGAAAAGTGTGCAAGGGCTGTTACACTAACACTAAGGTGTAGTGTTAAATTAGCAAGGGTTCTCACATTACGGACGGATGCAAGTAAAGAAGTTAGTTCATGAAACTAATAATAGGATAAAATTTTGAAATATAGGTGCTCTCACAGATAATTTAATGAAACTAATTGATATTATGATTCATAGAAAGATAAACATCTTATGTATTGAAGAAACTAAATGGGTTAGAGAAAAGACCAAGAAGATTGATAACTTAGGTTTTAAACTTTGGTATTCAAGGAAGAGTCACACTAGAACTGGTGTAGGTGTAATTATGGATAAGTGTTTCAAAGATAATGTAGTAAAAATTAGTAGAACTGGAGATAGAAATATAACCCTTAAGATTATTGTTGATACTAAGATTTTTAATATTATAAGTGCTTATGCTCCTCAAGTAGGTTTAGATATAGGTTCTAAAGAAAAATTCTTGAATGATCTAGAAAACTTAATACAAATGACATCTCTTGAAGAAATAATTTTTATTAAAGAAGATTTAAATGGACATGTCGGTAGAGTGTTAGAAAATTTTAGAAATATTCATGGTGGCTATGATTTTGGAGTGATTATGAAGAAGGTAGAATAATATTAGATTTTACTTTAGCGTATGATGTTGTTATTGTCAATACTTTATTCAAGAAAAAAAATGAGCATATTATTACTTCTAAGAATGGATCTAATAAAACACAAATTCATTATTTTCTTATAAGAAAAAGAGATCGTGGAGAATGTAAATATTATAAAGTCATTCCAAGTGAAGATTTACGTAGGCAACATCGATTATTGGTTCTAGATTTTAAGATGAAGAGTTGTAAAATAAGGAATACTTTGATTCATTGTCGTAGAAATAGATGTGACACCAAAAAGACAAATAAAATTATCTTTATGAGTAAATTTCAAGATTTCAAGATTTGGGATGTTCATGAAATAACTAATTTTATGTGGGATAAAGTAACATACACTTTTAAACAAGTGGCAAAAGATGTCTTTGGAGAATCAAAAGAAAAAAGTTTCTGTAAATAAAATAGTCGGTCGTGTATAATAATATGCAAAAAAAAGATAAAATATAAGAAGTTGTGTTATAAAAATTGGTTTAAATGTAAAAGTTTAGAGAACTGAGAAAAATATAAAATGACTTGTAGGGAGCCTAAGAGAATAATTTGTGACGCTAAAATTCTGCTTTTAGTGATCTTTATAATATATTAGATACTATAGATGATGATGAAAAATATATGTATAAACTAGCCAAACAAAGAGAAAAGAAAAATAAAAGATTTAACTCAAGTAAAGTGTATTAAACATGAAAATCAAAAAGTGTTTTTCTTAGAAAAAGATATCCAACATAGGTGGGTCAGCTACTTTGATAAAATTTTTAATGAAGTTTCTGAAAATATGATTGACCTTAGTGATCTCAATATCATTAATAATAATAAAAATGTTTCATTTTTTACCGTTGTATTAGTAAAAAAGAAGTTGAGGAAGCTTTAAAGAAAATCAATTGTGGAAACTCTTTAGGACCTGATGATATCTCAATTGAAGTGTGGAAATATATAGGAGCTTTGAGAGTTTTTTGGCTTACTAAACTCTTTAATATTTTTTTAAAAACTAAAAAGATGCTTGAGGAGTGGAGGAAGAGTATTTTGGTCCCCATCTTTTAAGAATAAAGGGAATGCACAAAATAGTGTGCAAATTATAGAGGAATTAAGTTGATGTGTCATACTTTAAAAAAATGGGAGAGGGTAATTGAATATAGGTTAAGAGGTACTACGAAGATTTCACATAATCATTTTGGATTAATGCTGGGCATGTCTACTATGGAAGCTATACATTTATGACAGAGGTTTGATGGAGAAGTTCAAAGAGAATAAGGATGATCTACATATGATTTTTATTGATTTAGAAAAAAGCTTACGATAAGATTCCAAGAGATATCTTTTGGAGAGTCTTAGAGAAGAAAGATGTAGATATGAATTATATTCAAGTCATCAAAGATATATATACTAGAGCTGTCACTTGTGTTCGAACAGAAGGAGGATTGACCAAATAATTCTTATTTCAGTTGGATTATATCAAGGATCGAGTTTAAGCGCATTTCTTTTTGCTTTAGTTCTGAATGCTCTTATTGGAAATTTACAGGTGGATGTACCTTGGTGTATGTTTTTCGCTGATGATGTACTTCTCGTGGATAATACTAGAGAAAAAGCTCAGGAAAAACTACAATTATGGATTTTTATATTGGAGTCTAAAGAGCTTCGTATGAGTAGAACTAAAACTGAATACATGGAATGTAATTTTAGTAGTAGTAGCTCTAGTGATAGATTTGTAACTATGGGTGATCAAATTATTAAAAGGTGTGAACGCTTTAGATATCTCGGGTCTATTGTTCAAAGTGATGATGATATAGATGGGGATGTTATTAGTAGAATTCAAGTTGGTTAGTTAAAGTGGAGGAGTGCTTTGGGCCTATTGTGTGATAGAAAAGTACCGCTTAGACTGAAATGAAAATTTTATAAGTTGGTGGTGAGACCTGCAATGCTCTATTGCGTTGAATGTTGGCCTTTAAAAGGGAAGCATAAAATTAACTTAAGTGTTGTCGAGATGAGGATGTTTAGGTGGATGAGTGCCTTTAAACTTAGAGACAAAATGCGAAATGAATATATCCGTGATAGGGTTGGTGTAGCTCCAGTGGCGGAAAAAATTAGAGAGAGCTGTCTTAGATGGTTTGGTCACATTAAACATCGATCATCTGATGATCCAGTTAGGAGAATAGATGTTTTATATTCGACTTATATTAAGAAAGGCAGAGGAAGACCTAGAAAGACTTGGGCATATTGTATAAAAAATAATCTTAATTTATTAGAATTAAATGAAAATATGACACTCAATAGGACGCAATGGAGAAAAAGGATTCATGTAGCCGACCCCGCTTAGTGGGATAAAGGTTAGTTGTTGTAGTTGTGTTAGAACATTCAGTTTTGTAATTATACCTTGCTTCATAGCATTATGTTTCTGCTATAATTTTTTTTATTCTTTTATCTAATCATCCCAATGGATAGATAGCCCGTGAGCTCGAGGAAGTTAATCCAATTGGGGCACCACTTAAATCAGATTTGCTCAATGGAAAGTGGGAACTTTTATACACAACATCGAGATCCATCCTTCAATCCCAGGTTTTGTTCTCTGATATTTCACATGATTCTGATTTGTTTTGAAAAACAGTGTTGTATTTCTTTAACAATAAATTAATTTCTTAGTTTTCCTTTATTTTGTTTTTTCCTTTTTTCAGAGTTCAACAATAATACAACAAACATCCGTAATTTTTCTGTACTTGTTGAGCAAAGAACCATCTTTAGTACAAATTAACACTATCACGACATCAACTCTTAGGTAAATGAATACCTTAGATCATGACAGTTTTTTTTTGCATCATGCAGAGACCCAAAATTTTACGTCCATTTGGTAAGATCTATCAAGCCATCAATGCTGATACATTAAGGGCTCAAAATATTGAAACTTGGCCTTACTTCAATCAGGTAACTTTGTTTATATATTTTCATTAGCTTCACTCTGGTATTTACTAGCAAAGACATGTCTCTTGTGATTTTTATGAACTTTCACTATCGCATATGTATTCATTTCTACGTTTTTTATCCAAATGCGTTTCAGTTCTTTTCCTGATTTGGGGCGCACTTTAAACTATTTGATAATTTTCTTAATACAAAGTTTGCCATTGCAGGTCACTGCTAACTTAGTACCTCTCAATGCAAGAAAGGTTGCTGTTAAATTTGACAGATTTAAAATTGGTGGATTGGTAGGTGACATTTGTTTTTTAATGTTCCACATTTGTTCTTATTTTGGTTTGTTTTTCTTTGTCTGATTAAGCCCTATATCTCTTGTTCAAGCACCGGAAGCTCTGCGACTTTTTCTCTCTCTGCTTTAGGTGCATCTTGCAGCATTCACTGTTGAGTACGAATTTGTATCCAGGGTCTAAATATAAATAATTTGGCTAATTAAACACTCTCATCAACCTAGGTTTGGCTTATGTCTACTTTATTCCATCATGGGGCAAAAATTATACCCTTAATCCTTAGATAACTTGCTGTCAATTTCTATCTGGAAGAAACTAATTAGCGAGTTGTGAGAAGATCCCAGTCTTTCTTTGTGCTGATGTATTCTTATTCCTTCTTTTCAGATCCTAGAATGGTTGCTCGATATTTTAATGATAGCTTGAGTTTTTTATTTCCTCATTTGATTTATATTTATACAAACCAAAAGAGGATTATGTGATTGGAAGTATATACAACCAAGAGCAAAAATTTAGCTGTACAATTAATTGCAATAAATTCATAGTGAGATGGCATTACAGAGCACATGAATGATGATATACTATTCATGAGAAGTTTTTGTCTAATTCATGAGTACATGGATCGATGAGGTGGCATGCAAAAGCCGATATAGCCGTTATTCTTGGAGATTAATTTGATTTAGTTATATATGTTGATATCTTTCCAGTTGATGTTGGTTGGTCACGAAGCATCCGTTTGCTTCTAATAAACTAATGTCTTTGCTTGGTAAATTTTTTTGTAAAATCTATAATTTTAAGGTTTGGGGATATATGATGAAGACAAATATTATGAGTATCGAATGCTTTTTGAATTGAGTGTCAATTAACTTCATATGCTTAATTCTTTCATGATATGTTAGATTGGAAGCAATTGGGAGAACACTTGGATTTTCAGCATGTAAATGAGTGGGACTTTATTAAGGAAAATTGAGTTTGAATAGAATCTCATATAACCAGATAATTTGTTGAACTAAAGAGAAAATATCCGGTCCAGTTTTAGTCCAGTAGTTTAAATTTCCTATCAATTGTTCATATGTAGTAGGCAGGATCAGGGAGAATAATTTTTCTTCACTAAGATACTTTGTGTTTACTTCTAATAGATTATTTGCAGGGGAAGTATTTTGAAGACCTATCTATGTAATTAAATCATGGATATATCTATGCTGGTTTAGAAATGTACCAAAGGATTTGGTGTGTACTTTCAAACTTAAGAAGTGAGGACCCTAAGGCTATTCATATCAAGTGCATCTTAATAGTGTTGTTGAAGATGATTAATTATCATCAAATCTGTCCCAGAATTGATGATATCAACATAAAATAGTAGAATATCAATTCCATCATATGTTTTATAGAGAAAATGATGAAGCACATTTGATTTATGTAAAAGAGATTGTTAGTAAGGCTGACCAACAAATCATGCACGGGATCCTGTTTCACATTATAGGGAATGCTTTTGTTTATATATTTTTGTACAAGAAATAAATACTCCATGGAAAACTTCTATGCTGATTTCTTGTTTGAGATCATCATAAAGAAATGCATTTTTATATTCAACTAGTGAAGTGATCATACTTCTGAAATAGCAATTGAGATAATCATTTACATTGTGGCCATTTCGCTATAATTGAAAATATTATTATTTCATAATCAATTTCATATTATTGCTTGTTATCAAGGACAGTAAACCACACTTCATATTGATCTAGAGTGCCATCAAATTTAAGTTTGATTGATTAAACCCATTTATATTCTTTGGCTTTGATTGTTATAGGGCACTAAACAATCTCCATTTATGATTATCCTGAACAAGTTAAAGTTCGACAGCCATTGCTTCTTTACAACATATATGCTTACTAGCTTTTAAATAACTTGAAAGAATAGAAATAGAGGCCATTGTATTGTGGAATCCGTACCAATTTAGGGGATGAAAATTTTTTTAAGAGCGTATGGAAGCTGTGATTGAGATGTTTTAGTGGCTTCAGATGGTGGATCATTTGCACAGTTTATGGTAGTTGATCAATAGGCAGAGACTTGGATGGAGAATTTGCCTTAGAAGCTAGTCTGGTTGGAAGCTTTCTTTCACATACAAAATCTTGTTTTGAATTATGCAACAATGGAATTCCGATCGTCAAAATGAGGAAGAACATAAATTTCTAGTAGAGGCTCAACGTTAGTAGAGAAAAAGAATTGATGTTCAGAGAATATAAGATAACAGTAAATTTGAAATGATTTGCATCCTATATCACATCATACATTGCCTTTGTAAGAAGTGTCATAAATGCATATTTAGTGGATTGAGCTGAAAGTTTATGACGATCATATACAAAATGTGCATCGTGAAATGTGTATAAATCAATATAGCTTGCATTTTTATGGAAGTGATAATAATAAGGAGAGTCAAGTTTCCAGGGACAAGAGGGTTATCTATTAATAGAAAATTTCGACAAACTTGAGGATTCTAGCTTTAGGTTTGAATAACATCTATATGGGACAATTTCTTTTGTTAAGCAGTACCATTTTGTTAAGCTGTATAAAGGCATGATCTCAAGAAATAATTTTCTTCTTTTTAATGGGTGACATTCAAGGGATATATATTCATCTCTAGAGTCAGATTTAATTATTTTAATATGAGATGACAATTGAGTCTCAACACAAGTAATTAAGTTTTAAATGATGAAAAGTTTTAGATTTTTTATGCAGAAATTAATACTAAGTGCAATTGTTATAATCTTTGATGAAATTTACAAATTATTTCTAATTTGCATGCAATATAACAAGAGTAATATCTTATAAATCATTATGGATCAAGTCAAAATAATCTTTGGCATGACTATCATGCGATGGAAAAGAATGATTTCTTGCTATTTTCAAATTTGAATGTTGAGTAATCAATAAAAATAGGAGTAAATTGATCACTTTTTTCTAATAAACCGGAGTTTATTAAGTGATTTAAATAGAAGAGTGTGGAATTGTTGATCTATTTTGCATCGGAGACCATTATTTTGATTTATCTCTGTATAGAATAATGGAACACTCTTTGAAGTTGATGGATACAGAGAAAACTATTATTGAACTTTATGCTTCTGCTTGTGTAGTTCTTACATCATCTGATTCTGCATAATGCTACCATAACATTGAACATTATGATTAATTTCAATCAACTTTTCTTTTGAGGTGGACTTAGTCGAGAGAATAGAAGATATGTGGATATGCTTAACTGTGGTGTTAATTTCCCCAATGGCTTTGATATGTAATTGATTACTTTCAACAATTTAGTAGGTGATAATTTATGATATGTTTAGATATTATGAAGGATAATGGAGGCGTATGTTAGTTCATAGGATTAGAAGCACCATAATTCACAAGGATTTTAAAGAGAGCAGCAGTGTATTTGTATTTTGAAACATTAATGCATATAATTTTTTAATTATCATTTTTTGTCCTATTTCAAGAGTAATTTCTAACTTTCAAACCAACAACCTGATTATTAACAACCGCTCGTGTAGAATTTGATTGTTGGTTTTGTTGACATTTTTGACATTTTTTAATCTGTTGTTCTGACTTTTTATTATAGTTGCAAAATTTCTTTGCATAATTGTGCAGTGGCATGCCCATAATCTTCGTATCATTATATCCAGTGTGTTATTTTCGTAATTCTTCCCATGAGCTACATATGCATCAACATTTCATGTTGAAATATAGTCTGTGTCTGAAACTATTGCTTATGCAATTATTCTCTTTAAAGCATACCTCATGAAAGTATTCTCTTTAAAGCACACCTCCAATGATAAAGAAATGTCACGATTCATTAAGTTGGTATGTATTTTCTCAAAATCAAGACGAAGCTCTATCCGTTATTGCTCTTTTTTGTTCTTGTCCATGAATCTTTTGAACAAACAAAAGAGATTCAAAAGGTTCATTTGCATAGGTTTTAACGATTAATTTTGTCTTTAAGTTTAGAAACATAGAAAGGTGATTCTGAATTGAAATTCCCTTTACAAAGAATCAAAATTCAAATTCCTATGTGTAGTAATTTTTTCATATGATTTTATACTGGAAACGTCCGTATTATCTGTCGATATGTTGACATAGTTTTCATGATCTAATGAAGCCTTATCACAACAAGCAATATCATCATATTTGAACAACTTAGAGGGATGCAACATAAACTTTAATAAACACTGGGTGGGCTGGTTCACGCTAACAGTGGGCCAAGTTGGTTCATGCTAACAATGACAAGCAAGCTACAATAACCAAACAAAAACGGGCGAACAATGAGCAAGTAGGCCAAATAGTACATGCGTGAGTGCAGTGCTATGAACTTGGAAAACAAGATCTAAACGGTTTTGGGTGAGACGGGGGCAAACAATCACTAAGTGAGACATGAGTGAACTAGTGCTCGAAAGGCAACTAAGATTGGAGCAAACGAGTGCTGGAATCTTGCTCAATTAGGAGCTGCAAAGGGAGGCAACGAGTGAACATGATCTAGCGAAGCAGCAAGAGTATCACAATCCAACAAATCAAAATTGGATTGTTTTGGATCTTCCAAGAACCTTATGACAGAAAGAAAACCTCTTGCGAAATGTTGAGCAGAGAGACGAAGGCTTTGATAGCTTGCTCTCGTAGCATGAAAAGTAAAATTGAGCATGATATTACTCGAGTTTAGTTCATCTTTTGAACTATATTTATAAAACCAAAGGACGATTACATGATAAGAAGTATACTATGTTGCAAGTGTCAACTATCAAGAGCAAAAGTTTAGCTTTACAATTAATTGCAGTAAATTCACACACGCGGATTGGTGAGGTGATTTGCATGAGCACATGGATCAATGAGGTGGTATGCAATGATCTGATTTTATCTTAATTCTTAGAGATTAATTTTATGATCACATGGATGGTTGAGGTGGTATGCAAGAAGCCTATTTAGCAATAATTTATGGAGATTAATTTTCAATTAATCATATACGTAGGTTTGCATTTCAAACTTCTGATTAAATATTTTTTAACAAATCTTTGTATGAACTTGGTTGTACAACTAATTCTATCGATTAATGAGAAAAACATTTAATCAAATTTTTTCTCTTTAACGGTGCTGCATATATCAGTAAAAAGATAAAAGCTTAGAGGTGAAACAGTATAGTTTTCATTAAAACTTTGAATTATTTGATGTTGGCTCAAACTAAATGCTGTATTGCGCCATTACGATAGAGTTCTAAGGGCATGCCAACATTATAGGATGTAGCAATGGGTTGATACATGCAATCATTCTCGATTTATTGCAGTGAGATTTATTTAGTTCACTACAAAGAAAACCTCACAATTTCTCTCTGCTGGCACTTTGTCTTAATAACTCATTTTTTCCCACAAATAAACTCAAGAAGCCTTTCATCCTTTGATAAGCTATCTTTCAACTGTTCTTTTTCATCAATTTAATTATAGCAAGCATCCCATGTGGTTATTGATATTGTAACTTGCGTTAACAGATACCTGTAACGGCGCCTGGAAGAGCGCGTGGCGAGTTGGAAATTACATACCTAGATGAAGAGATAAGGTAAGCAAGCTTTTGTACTACTTTCTTCAGCCTAATTCTGGATGGTTAGAGCCTAATAGTCTCATGCTTAATTGAGTACAAATATTAGTAGGAAATATTTGGTCTAACCATTCATATAAATCTCTACTTAAAAAAGTAAAATATCCGTTTCGATGTGGCATGCTTCTTTGATTTATATATTTCTCTAATAAATGCGGTGCATGCAAGTGGCATCGGTTTTAAACTGATGGTTTAAAAACATTTTCTGGTTGTAGGATTTCTAGGGGTGACAAGGGAAATTTGTTCATTTTGAAGATGGTGGATCGAGCTTATCGAATCCCTAGTTCATGATATTTCATGGCAAATTTTGGATTTTTCTATATTTATAAATATAGCACCTAAACATGTAAATTAAATTAACTTAATGTATGTGATACAATTGAATATATCAGAATTCAGCAAGCAAAATTTAGTCATATTACTTTAAAAAGTTAGTAGTTGTGATGTTTTTGATTCGATGTAAAAGATTTGAGTGTTATGCTGGCAAATAATAATGTTTAGTTGTTAGATATGTAAATGCATAAGAATTGTTTGGTTTGCATGTAAACTTCCCTTGTAGGTATTTTGTAATTATGCAGTACTTAGGTGTTAGATATGGAATTTTCTTTATCCTATTGTGGTCCGTCATATATTGTACTATATTGAAAAATGACTGAGTTCTCCAGTAGTAGCACTCATTTCTTGCACTTGTATTATCTGTGTGTGTGTTTATTTATTTATTTATTTTAATTTTTGAGAAGGGTAACCTCAAAGGGCGATGTGTGTGATTCGAACTCACAATCTCATGGTGTTGGTTATACCCTCAACCACTATGTCACTAGTAAGTGCGACTGTATTATATCAGTTGTTATTCATGAACAAAAAACATGCGGTGGTGTGTCAGAGTGTTTTTTTTTCTTGTACATTTGGATTAAATTTTCAGAAGATAGATTTGATTATTGATAGAAAACTATTTAGATACATCACCCTCATTTTATGAGAGTTTTAGGATCTAATTTAAAGTTTTTCACGGTTGTAATATCTTATTATTATTTATCTCTTTCGATAACAAAAAGGAGCTTTAGATTAGGAGCCGTTATAAAGGTGCTTGTTGTTTAACATATAATATCAACCATTTAATTATAGATTAATAAAAATTATCGCTATAAACTTATAGCTCATAATGTGGGTGATGATAAAAAACTTAATTAAGGTCTCATGATTTTGTCATTAGTTATTAAAGGAGCTTTTTTCACTTAATCAAAGGATGTTGTCGACCAAGCATTATCAAATAAAACTTATCAGTAATCACGAGTTATCTCATCCAATGAAAACTTGTAGGCATGATGTAAATCTTTGACTTAGTATATATTTTAAGTTGGCCTTATACAATGGATAAATTTGTGTCCTATCAAATATATTATATGATTAATAGCTCAAATGATTCCTTTGAGGTGCAAACCGCCTAGTTAAATGGCTATAATCGTAATCATATTTTTTATGGCGCCCTCAAGGGATAAAATCACTGAGACTAAAAATAGGAATTGCACCCTTTCTTGTATTAGATAATTTGGAAATGATTGTAGTGATATGAGATTTATTCTTCGTGCTAATGTTAAGCAAATTGTTTACCCTTGATGAACTAATGTTGGATTGAGTTTGCTCAACTTTAGAGGGTTAATTTCTTGAACACCTAAATCATATTCTTTTTAAAATTTGAGAGGAATTTAAAAATAGAGATATATCTAGTTAAAACTTTTTGTAAACATAATCACCATTAGGATGATTTATTTGCATTGTTGGTGCTTATGATTTGGTTGAAATGTATTATTTGAATGTTGTCAGAGCATCATCTCGTCAATTACAATTCTTGTAAGTTGGATCGAACTAGTTGAGTGGAGCTTACTCTATCAACTCTAGACCTTATGAGGAATAGGGTTGGAACGAATAAGTGGGACTTTTGACTTTGTGTTATAAGGTAAGACGGCTAGCCTGAGATGGTTTGTAGTTATCACTTCCATAGTTTTTGGATCTATCTATAATGGATTGATTTGGATATGATAAAAATTATATATTTATTTTATATTCACTAATTTTTAATGAATCTTCATAGTTGATTTTATGTCTAGTTTCTTTGTCAAATTTTCATGATTTTGATTCAAAAGAAATTTTGATATATTGAAATAAATCATATTGTATTCAATTAAATTTTTGGATGTGTTTAATATCTTATTTATGAACAATCTTAAGCACATTATATAGCACTCTAAATTTTATTTTAAAAAGAAATTATCCATTTTTATAGGTACCATACATGTAAAAATAAGATATGCTTTATTTTATTTGTCCTCAATACATTAATAAGTCTTTGTACAAGCAAATATTTTGTAATCATCTGATTAGGGGTGTAAAAAATTAACCAGACACGCCAATTCAGCTCTAACCAAACTCAAAAAATTCGGTTCGAGTTAGCAATTCTAATATGTTTAAATTTTTTGGTCGGATTTAGGTTTACCTACAAACTCAAATATTACTTAAAAACGACCCAATAACGCAAAATTAAAATAAAATCAAACTACCAACTTAAAATTGAAATGAGATTGACTTGAATTTAACCCAAAATTGACCCAAAAAGTTGTTATGTCTTATGTTAAAAGGGTTATATAATCAATTTTGAGTTGGCATGTTGAAGGTTGGTCGAGCTTGGGTTGGATTTTTTTACCCGCTTAATGATTGGATTTTTTTACCCGCTTAATGATTGGATTGGGTTCCTTTCAACTGTTTTGAGTCGGGTCAATATTGGGTCAAATTTGAACCCCTCACGAACCCAACTTGATACCCCTAAATGTGATGTCATTTCAGAAGTCATTTTCACCGTTGCATCCTACATAAAACTAACTATTTACTGACTATTTTATTATTATTATTATTTTTGCATTCCTATGTTCAATATATAACATAATTTATAATTGAAAAATTATTATATCTTAATCCTTTCTTATTTCTTTATAAAATTTAATATTAAATTTCATAAATATATGAAAATTTATAAAAATCCAAATGAATTCAATTTTTTTTGAGACTTAGGATTTTAAATTAATAATTAAAAATTAATTAAAAATATGTTAAATTTAATTATCTTAAATTTTTTGTGGAGCTTTCTTTGGTCCCGTCTGCGTACATTGAATATTCTTATACATTTTAACGGTTATTTTGGTAATTATTTGATTTTTTTTTGAAAAATTAATTAAATCTAATAAAGAAACTAATTCACCTCTAAACTTAAGTAGACTATCCTTAATGTTACTTTTAATCCATGGGATCACCTTAATTCTAGGTTACCTAAATCAAAATAAAAGTTAAATCCTAAATTTAAGATTAAAATATAACATAAATCAGAGAACACCTTAACTAAATATGCTAATTAACATATTTAAGCCATCTTTTTGACAATTAAGAATGATTCATGATCATTAACTAAGTGTTCATTATATTGTCATTATGGTGTTAGAAGTGGTGGGACTCATCCAAGATAAGCTCTATTAATACCAACACTCCTTAAAATCTATCTCTAAATTATCAATCAAAATCACACAATTTTATAATATGTGAATATAATGAAAATTCGTATTTCAAATTCTATCATCATTAAAATTGAGCAAGAGTATCATTTTTTTTTCCTTTTGGGCTTAGGATGTTTGTTTGACAGGCTTAGGATGTTCGTTTGACTAGCCCTAATCATTTCATAAGTTTGAGAAAATATTTCATCCGAATCCGTTCCCAAAGGGAAAAATATTTGCATACAACATGTATGTAACGTGCGTACATAATAAATGTTATATTCGTATTATATCTCCTATAAAATTCATATAATTTTCATGTAACAAATAGATATATAAAAACAGAACCACAGATATGTAAAAACAGAACCACAAATAACTTCAGGATTAAGACCAAAATTTTCTCTTTCCGAAGGTCACCTTCTTTCTCTCACTCTTCTAGATCCAAATTCGGGCTCCCCAGCGACAGACAGCGATAGGGCGAGCGGAGTATGGAGAGGGAGAGGGAGAGAGAGACTCAAATCTAGTTGGCGCTGTCCAGAGATCTCGGAATCTCGGACTCTCGATCGTTTGAAGAGGATAGGGAGAGCGGCGCTGACTTGTACTTGCTTGTTTTTTTCTCTCTGGGAATGGGGGATGAACAGAGTACACGTCTCATGCGAATGCCCAAGGAGGGGGAGCGCATCCTCGCCCCGACCCGGCGGCCTGACGGTACCCTTCGTAAACCTATTCGTATACGAGCCGGGTACACACCCCAGGATGAAGTAGCGATCTACCAGTCTAAGGGCACCCTTGTAAACGTCCGCACTTTCCCCATCTCCCATTTCCTTATTCTTTCTTTCTATCTGAAAGTTTGTCCTTTTCTTTCTCTTCCTTCTTTTGTTGCATAATGTAGATGAGGAAAGCGGCTGAATCGCTGGTCCCTCCTGGCTACGATCCGGCGCTGGACGCAAAGCTGAAGACCAAGTCTGAGAAGAGGAACGAACGGAAGAAGGAGAAGAAACTCCGGGTGAGTTTGTTACCTATAGTTGGTGTGAGTTAACGGCGAAAATTTAGATTTTGGTTTGACTAATGGTCTGATACTGGAATATTACAGTAATGGAAGTTTAATTTGGTCATATCTGAGTTGATCTGTTGTGTGAAATTGGTTCTTGGTATATAAAATGCTTTGTTCATGGGTGAGGACCAAAATGTGGCTAATTTGATTCTATTTAGACTTGAGAGTAAGATGAACAATGAGTTAAAATGAATTCATTACCTTTAATTTGAACCTTATAAAAATAGAGTAGTCACAAGCACACATGTTGGTGCAAGTATTTTGAATTAGTAACCATCGAAATTGACTTCAGGACCATTTAAAGTATTCGTTTTCAACAACCTTATAGGGAAAGTGTGCATCTTGACAAGACAAATTTGATTAGTTCAAGATTTTCCAATTTTAACATTATTTAGACACTTAAATGCTCAAATAATATCGTATGAGGAAGGGGGGTCAACACTAACCATTTGATGGGGTGCTTTGAATTTTTCTCAAAATGACAAGGATGCTTATTCTCTGAAATCTATAAACAAACTCTAGTTTCACTTATTTTAAAAGCCTAAAATGGGACTTGAAGAAGGATTCCTATGGAGAGTATCTAGAGCTTTACTTATTAACACTGGACACTTTCTTTTGCTAATAAGACTTATGGCTATCATTTGTGTCAATATTGAAGCTTTTCATTGATACCAACATTGACTTTTGCTATCAACATGAAAGCCAATGAGCACTATTGCTACAAAGCCTACTTCACCATTGTTAATAAGATTGACATTCGCCTCTCAATCATTGTTAATAACAACCTTCTTGTTCGTTAGTCTCCCATTCTTTAAAAAGATAATTTGAACTGACAGCTAACAATCTTTTAATTAGAACTTGAGCACTCAAGGCTTCTTCTTTTTTCCACTATGTAAGCCATTCTTCGTAATTTACATCTACCTCATTATATTAATGCTTCTCTAGTTGTGAGGAAAGATGTTTTTATAATACATAACTCATCTCTCGTGATTTTTTTCTTCCGAGATCTTTCATGTCAAGATATCATTTTTCTTATGAGTTGCTTGTAACTTATATGAGTTTACGGAGATTTCTTTTATTTGTATAACAATAAATTTTCACTTTACACTCGTGAATTTTCTAACAGGCAATTGCTTTGCATGCATTTCCTTTTTTTTGGTTAAGTTTCACCCAAATATTTTAGATTAATTCCTTTTACAAGAATAATGAAGCTTCTTTTTTCTTTCAATCTAGATAAATATTGTAATTTAGTAGAGGGATGGTTGAAATGTCAACTTTTTACTTCTAGTTTCCTATTTGATTTTAATGGACTTAATGCATATGCAAGCATGGTGCAAATTATTATTCTTATAGAGATCAAACTTTTCCTGTCTTTATAATTTATGATTTATTATTTTTTTGTAGCAATTCAATGATTACAATATTGCATAATTTGAAATTTTTCTAGGGGTTTGGATTATTGCATAAGGGCTTTTACTTCATGGGTTTAGTCCATCACTGTTTATGAGTTAGAATGCCATAAATTACCTTAAGTACAGTACTATTACATGCAAAATGCTATATTTCACTTCATAACAACCATCTTGACTATTCTAATGTTGCATATAACTTTCCCTTCAGTTTTTTTTACCGTGATCAATTGTTAATGTTTTTGCTTTTTTTGAAGACTAACGTGTATCGGTGATTGAACGCTAGAGACTAGATGTTGGTGTCAAGGCTTGATAAAAACATCATTGCTGATTGGATCCGATCAATCAATCCCTAATTACTACCAAGGCTTGATCAAAACATTATTGCTAATTGAATCCGATCAATCTATCCCTAATTACTACTATTGTATGAACATATTTTTAGGTCTTCCTCTATCCTAAATTGGGTTCTTCAAAAAATGCCATTGACCCCAACAAGAAACTCATAACTCCTATAATATCCTTCTTCTTGAGACTCTTCTAATAGTTGTGAATTTTTTTTGTTTTGTTCGCTGTGTTTTGTGAGTGTTGAGTTTGCATGATACTTGAAAAAATTCAAATATGACCCAAAGATCTAGTGTTAATTTGTATAAGTAGCTTACACATAGCAACAAACAATATTAGTTATACACGAAGAATCATTTCTTGTATAGAGGATAATTATAACCTTAAATTAACCTAGCTAAATTGAATTGATGCATTCTAACCAATCAAAAGAGTGTTTAGTGGAGAATGTCACTCTTGAGCTATTATAGCATTAGCCACTATAGATATGAATGCCAAAAATTGATTTGCTTTTAGGGAGATGCCATGTGGTCCATGAAGGGGAGAAGATATTGCCTTAGGCTTGAGATCCCTCTTGGCTTGGCGAAAGAAGATAAAGAAGAGTTAGTTGTTTGTTCTTGAGGGTGGAATTGGTTGGTGTTGGAGGAGTACTCATTTATGAAGGAGGTAAAGAGGAAGGAGAAATAAACATAGAAAGATAGTAATATACATGGTTTGATTTTGTAGCCTATGTTTATAGTGCATTGAGAGGGATGCATTCTCTATTAGATGGAAAATAATACGGACTACAGGGAAGAACTACATTGCCCTATTGAGCGAATCTTGATGGAAGAGGGATAAAAGGGATGAAAAGATAAACTTCTTTACATTAATTCAATCAATAAATTTGAATCCTTTAAAATGTCCATTTTGATGAGTTTTGTAAGGTGAAAATCAACCTTTTGATTAATTGCCTGGTGAGTCATCATAAACTTTAGAGTTACATGGTATTCCTTTCATCCTTTTGAGATAGACAATTATGTGAAAGGACATGTCACTTTTGAATTGGTGTTTGGTGGAATGTGCTCTAATTGAATCATTTATGGGTAGCATGGTGCAGTGGCCTAATGGAAACATCTTAAACTGGTCAACCTAGGGTTCACAAAAGCTATTAGTGAGGCCAATTTGTTTGGGAGCTGACGATTATTGAGTCAGTCTATGAGTCATGGATGCAAGCTAACCTGGAGCAGTTCGATAAGGAGACATCAATTGGAAAGTTGATGAGTGTTGTTGTAGATGTATGCCGAAAGGTGAGATTTTCATTTTGGGATATTGTCGGTGGAGTGAGTTGGTTTGATTATTATAGTCAATAAAGAAGATGAAGGATGCTTTTTTAATAAGATGGTCAAGAAATGTTATGCTGACAGTAATATAGGGACATTAAGGAACGATTGACATCAACTGAGTGACATGGTGGGGTTCCATAAAAATATTAGTTTGAGATGCTAGTTGGGGCTTGAGTGGGATGGGTCGAAGTTGAGGGACTTATGTTGGAATAAGGCCGATGTGCATCATGGTGGTAGTTAGTTGATTTTAGGTGAATGCACTAAGAGATGGGTTGCTGCGGATGAATATTATTGATTGGAGAATAAGTAGATCATCTATGCTTTCAAATTTAGGCATCTACAAGGAAAGTGTTGATAGAGAAACACTTCATGGAGGAGATTGTGAGTTTGGGCAGTTTGCTCTAAATTTAGGAAGTGTATGGTTTCATCTACTTAGAGAATTACTAGTGGGCAGTAAGGGTTGAAGACACTAACCTAGGAGGCAATGGGTGTATTTTGAGGCGATGATCGATAGTTGTAGTTTTAAACAGATTGTTGACAAATCTAGTTGAACAAGACTTGGGAGTCGTTCTTGGGATGAGCTATAGGATTGAATTTGTTATCAGTGGGTTAATCTAGATTACTTTTATTGACAGTGTTTGTGCTCGAACATTGTTTACCTAATGTACAAACTTAATTGGTTGTGCAAATAGGTGCAATGACTTAACTTTTTTTAAACTTATAAGTATATGTTCAATGTTCTTGCTAAGTTTTAACCACCTCTCTGAATCCACATATTCTCCCTGATTTTCTTATCTGTTTCATTGGAGATGCTGAAAAATGAGAATAATCACACACTATGCTCTTTTATGAAGAAAGTGAGGGTGGAGGTGTGGTTGAAGGGACGTCGATAGTGCTTGTAGAAGAATAGCTAAAATAAGGTTTCGTGAATATGTTGATTGATACCATTGAGATGGAAATTCAGATTATGGACATCTTATCTGAGTCACTTTAACATAAGGAAGCAATTGCCATGACTTGAGATGATGGGCTTGTTGGAGGTGCAAGCTTGTGGCTCATGATCAAGTGAGCTTGTCATTGTTAAAGTTTCTTTCATTTTTTTAATTTATGATGAAACTTGACGACCTTTATCTGCATAATAAAGTTTCATAGTCATCATGCCTAAGGGCTTTAACAGGTCCTTTAAGAGGTAGAAGAGATTTTCTTCGTTGTAATGGAGGCCAATGAGTGGGTGGTGTTGGCCAAACCCACCAACGTGATATCATTGCATATGGAGATCACTACCATGAATGTTGACACCGAGGCCATGGTGAGATTTTCGGGCACAATAAATCCGTTCTATAATTGATGGACCTGCACAACTTGGGTTGGTGCTGTGGTAGTTGTTGTTGTAGGAGTTGAGTACTTGGCAAGGCAATTCTTTAAATAGGATTTACGATGGCGTTGACAACACTGACTGAAATGATAAATAAGAGAAATAAGCAAATAATTATATGGTTGATGACTGCGGCTGAGAAGTTGACGATTATGTTGATCAGGGACTTCCTTCAATTTCATTTTTTTAATCAATAGATCTGATGGATGTGTTGATAAACATCATCTATAATTATGACAAAAATGATGGTTAGGACTCCTTTTTCTGTAATAATGACTACAATGAATGTTCAAATTTGTTAGGATTGCAATGATGACATGAGTTAAATGAACTCTCTCTAGAGGAGAGAACTACAATATGCACACAAGGGGTCATGTGGATAGTTTCATCAATGAATTTTGATGTAGTAATGCCACGATTGATTTCGAGGTTGAATAGGGTTGGTGAGATCATCAAATCTTTCATGTAGTCAACCCTTAGAAGAATCTTCCAAAAATTTGTACATCTTTTGGATCGGAATTGGTGAACAAATACATATAATTTGGAGCATCGAGAGCTTTAGGGCAACATAGGCGAACACCACCTATTGTTATACTTTCAAAGGTTGCGCATGAGTTGTTGGCTTTGAGGTGCAAAAAATTTCAATGGCTATGTCTCAAGCATTGCGGTGGTCCAAAATAGGTTCTTAAGTTTGTTATCACCCCTACTAAGAAGTAGGTGGATGAGGAGGTGCAATAGAAGGCAACATGAAATTGATAATGTGGATTGTTGAGCTTGAAGTGGAGTTGATGACTGTGATAGTAGATAGCCAAAATCCAACAGACTGACACCTTTGAATGCACTAATGAGAATGTTAAATTGCTTTGAAAGTGGATATAGGAGTTGGAGGATGGATTCTTAGGTAGGTTGACATTATTTGATACAAAAAGTGTGGGGATTGGCCAGATAACAAATTGATCCTTGGTATGGACAGATTAAACCTCTTGAAATTGATAATTTCAGGGCAATAGCTCCTTCTAGAGGATTTCTTCTTATGTGTTTGGATTATCACACTTGCATTCATGATCGATGACTTAGAGGAAGCAGATTGTGACATCCATGTTAAGCATGTTGGCTTGTTGCATTTTTTATGTATACATTTTCCTTCTTATTTTTTCTTTTTTTTTGAAGTCGACATTTCACTTTGTTTATGTATTTGTAAAGTTATTGTAATAGTAATAAAAAAAATTATATGAATGAAATGAAAGTTTTCTTATTTACAGAAGTAATCTCACATTTTATTTGAAAATTTTCTAGTGTTTTGTTTCTTGTAATGATTGACGATTTTATTATCACCAAATATGAAGCAAAAGGTATGGCAAATGAATATTTAGATTGGGTGTCATGTTAGGATATAATAATGAACACCAAAGTTGGCAGCATGAAATTTGGGGACTAAAATAAGTTTGAAAGTTTTTTAGGTTTTTTATGTTTTGTTGATGATGATATTTTCTAGAATTGATATAAGCGGGCACCTTCTCGTTTTGTCTGAATAAATCTTGGTTGACTTACATGCTTTGCGTGACATGTTGGCACATTCTATTCTATTGGAATGGATGAGTTGATCACTGCCTGATTGGTGTAGAACCTATCAATTTAGAGTAAGTTTACTGACCATAATGGATGCAATCAACAAATAGCTTGACTAATGAGATCTATATCGATTAGTTGGTGAGTATGGAGTACATTAGGATGAAATGACAGAGACTCTGATTGTTATAGTACTTGATTGGTGTGATGTTTTCAATGTAATCTTAGATTGCTCTATCTTGACTTGGTTAATATACAAGGCATGACATTGTCCAACTTTTTTGTCAAATTAATTATTGTCTAGGAGAGTGCAAGTTGACTCGACAACTAATAGATAGAGAAGGTCTTTGCGCCTTGTCCTTATTGCCTGTGCAGTGGTGTTGTTTTGTAGACTAAGGCAAATTGCTCTAGATAACTAGACTGAAGTGGATATAGTAATTCAAAAAGAGGCATACAGGCTAGAATGGACCTGATTGATGTACAACTTATGCATTTTTGGAGGATCAAATGCGGGTGTAGAATCCATCGTGATAACAAGGAAGATAACATGATATATCAAACTCATTGGGCCATTTCCGACATTGTTTTAGATTTCTCATTTTCATTTAGGAGGTGTGGCCTCACGTTAACTAGGCATATGTGGTGTAACACTGACATGCTTGTGGGTGTAAATATCTAGGAGAATCAATAGTTGACTCAACAACAGATTGATGGAACAGGCTTGTGTTTTATCATATGTGGTGTAACACTGACATGCTTTTGGGGCTGTTTGGTTGGAATGATTAATAGTGTATTGTAATTCTTTTACAAAAAATTTAGGAAATTAAGTGTCTGGTATAAAAATTACAAATACGATATAAAATATGAATGAATTTAAAATTTATAATGTAGTTCAATTTAGTAAAATTTAGATTTCAGTCGATTTGACCAAATTTGAGATTTATATCGTTCATTAATATAAAGTGTTGGCGGTCATGCCGCTTCCTCCCACAGCTTCCGACCACTAGCCGCCGCCTCCCACAACCACCGGCCGCCGGCTCCGGCTGCTGCCGACCGTTAAAGTCCGCTGCTACCCTTAGCTGCTAGCTATTGCAGCCAACATCCCCATAGCTGCCGACCGCCACCGTCACCTGCAGCTGACCGTAGTTGCTCCCCCTGCAGTTGCTCTCCTGTCGTTGCCACTCGACTGACGTTGCCTTGCCCGTCGCCGCCCCCATCGTTACCCGCCATCGTTGCCACTGGCCGTCACCTCTACATGCCACGATTGGTCATCGTCATCTGCCATCGACTTCAAACATCACCCGCCCCTTGCCAATAATACCTTATGTATTTTGAAATACATTATTTTCAATGTATTTCAAACCAAACATAAAAAAATATTCCTTCATTTATTTTACAATGAACCAAACAACTCCAAATTATTTTAGATACAATACACTACTTTTGTATTACATTCATTTTACACTGCATTACTTTTTCAGCAAGCGAAATGACCCCTTAAACAATGGATTGTACTTCTGGATAGGTTGATTTAAAATTTAGATTATTTTATGACTGTTTTTTATTTTAATTTGATTTGATCTTTTTTTTATAAACTTTATGTTTATAATTATGGTATTCATGGCTTGTAATCAAATAAAATGATTAATGATTTTAGATTGAATGTGCTTAATTTTTGTTTTTTTTAGTTCTAATACTGAATTCTCTTCCTTTCTTGCTACTTGCTCTGCCTTACTTGGTGTTTGAGCCCAAAAGTCGTCCTTCACAATTGTACACCCCAAAGACTTGAACCCATCTCTTCTACCATGGCAGTTTTTCAATCACAAACTCTATGCGTGGTTGCCAATTCGTTTTTCCCTTTGTGCATGATCTGTCATGTTCTCATTTTAATGTCATATTTCTTATCACTTAGGTTTTGTCCCTCGAGTCCTTCTCTTTTTTCCTACCTGGATCGATTTTGCTCATCTATTTACAGTGCATTTGCTATAACGCTCTTGCTCTCAACATCAACCAGTCAGCTTGGTTGAACAGCTTAATGCTTATGGTTGTTTCTCTTCTTTGATTCACACCGACCTTTTTAATGTTATTTTCTGTTTTACATACAAAATGTCAATTTGTGGTTGGAATCCAATATCATTGGGCATCAACAATAATTTGGTATTTTAGTTCATTTTTTTAACTTTAATCTCGACCTTCTTTTTGAATTTCTTCGTATGCTATTAAGATCAAAATGATTCAAGATACATAGCTTGCTGACATTGGATATAGGCGATATAAATGCACTTTTTGCAAATTTATTATCATATCCCCATTCACCAGGGATCATTGTTATTATGTTGTCAACTTGTTTCAACAAGATTATCATCATTTTCCTATAGAAGATTATTTTTTATATGACATATCTGGATAAGGGTGATCGAATAAAATTTTGCTCAAAACTTTTAGATAATAATTTTGAGGATTCAATCAATTATCCATATTGTAAATAATATCTAGAATTCTAACAATTTAGAAGACAATACCGATTTTAGAAGTTAGGCATGTATCATCTTAAAAGCTAAAAAAATTGATCCTTTTTTGAGATAATTTGTTATTGTGATGACCTTTACCCTCTAGATAAGTTATCAATTGATGATGATTATTAACTTGTTGAGCAATTGATTAAGATTGAGCTAGAAATTGGCTCAAGGTTTTGCCATAGGTCATTGTTGCACTTGAGTTTGAGGGTCCTTTGGCCACTTCTATTATTTTGAAAACCCTACAAATGGAGATATTGGTTCTTTTATTGTTGTTGGCTCTTATATAGATGGACTTTGTCTACTTATATAAGCTACAATTTGAGTGCCATATATACTGACAAAGTGTCAAGTTTGTAATATCGTTGCCACCATGGAGTTTGCTATGGGATCATTTATAGGAAGATGTACGATGCATTGAAATATTCATCCCAAAACTTTTATTTATTTTATACATGTTGCATATTCAAAGTTGTTCATGAAGAAATTTTACCACTTCCACCATGCCCACCGAACTAAAGGCCTTTTGAGTTTCTCTTTTGGAGTTTTTTAGGCCAAGAGGAATTAACTACACATGAAATTAGGTTTAGGATTTATTTAAGCATTTATTAAATGAATAATTGAAATTAGATTTTGTTGTTCTTTTGGTAAATATTTGGTTTTAAATATGAATCATTTAACATTATAAATAATATATTTGACTTCATTTTGAGCCGATCTTATCTTGTAGGCTTTATTTTTCTATATAGGGTGCAAATGACTAGTTATCAAACTGAACGGCTTAATATTGATTTTTTTTTTATTTCAAATCCTTTATTCTTTCCTCTCTCTGATTCTAGTTATCAAACTGGCAATTGTAACTCTTGTCAGCGGTTGTAGCTTCCACCTTGTCATCGGCTATGTTGTATAATATGTCCTCATTTTCTTCATTGCCAGTTTTGATACACTTTTGGCATGTACTTTTCTTGTAAATGAGTTTGACTGGGTGATTGGAGTGGTCGGTGTATGAAGTGCTTAAACCATCACTATTGTGATTTTCCTATGAAGATTTGCAAAAAGAGACTCAAATTTTCATGATTGAAGAGTTATATCTTAAATTTCCGAACAATTTGTCGAGTAACTTTTGGAGCATCTCCTTTCTTGGATTGTGCATCCCATAATTTGATTATCATTTTGAGCTATTATTATGCTACTTGCTGGAATGCATAAAAAATCTCACGTTGATACAAGTTGATCCATATCAAGGAAGGAGGCCTAAAATTGGTGCTAGCCAATTCTTTGATGTGGAAGAAATGTAGGTTTGTAGGAAGTTTGTAGATGCTATAATGGGAAGCTAGAGAGAGTTGAAAGTTTGAACTTGGTAGTGATATACATGGAAAAATGACCTTTTAGGGTTTAAACGATTAGTTTAGTTTGAATACATCTTGCAAAATGACCTCTCATTGTGGTTATTGACTTCCAGGATTTGAGTACCAATTCTTGTTACTAGAAGGCCTCAAGTAACCCTCCTTGGTGTGCTAGCGAAGGAGGGAGAGGAATAGGTTAGGTGCAACCTCGATTGACTTCTTTTGATTTTTCTTGATGAATTTTTTGTTCAAGGGATTCTATGATGCGACACCAGTGAAAATGCCAATGAATGGTTACAAACCAAGGCATTATGTAAAAATTGGGCAATTCATCATGCACAGCTCTCCAAGCAACCCCATAGATGACACCTCATCTCTCCAAAATCATTAGAGATTAATTAAGAATTGCAATTTCTTGATGGGGTGGCTAACTAAACTACTCAATGAGGCAAAGATCTTTAAGAATTACTTGTTTCAAGCTCACTCCACCTATCTCACTTGGATTGGCTGAATATTTCTTGCTTTTGGAAGCTTAAAATTTTGTAATTCTGTGCTTATTCTCTTTCCCTTTTCATTAAGATGAGATATTAATGCATGTGATAGCAGTTTAATGGGTTCTAAGGCTTTTCAAACTTGGTACTTAAGAAAAGGCTTAGAAATAGGATCCTACATTGTGCTTTTTAGTTGAATAAAAATTATTTTCTGGTTGAGCAAATTTCGTGTTTGAAGGTTGAGGCTGCTCTACTCTTTAGTGAATTTTATTGGCTGCCCCCTTAGGGTTTTGTTAAGTTCTTAATTATCTTTTCTAATTCTTTCTTCTACCTACACATTTGCGCTCTTTTCAGTGTATAAGACTAGGCAACCCTAAATCTTTGCATCCCTTAATCCCAAGTTATCCCAACACCTATAAAAATCTTTTCCACATCCCCCTACAACCCTTAGAATTTCCCGAGGCCTCAACTCTCCATTAATCCAAAGATATCCTATCCAAAAGCTCAATACAGAGAAACAATATCTTGCTTTGAATAACCAAATTTAAAAGTCTATAACTCCTAAGCAATTCATCTAAAATTCCTAAAAGCGCCATTTGTTCCTTAAGATTTCAAACCTTTAAGTTAGTTTTCCATACCATTTCCCTTAAAGAGAAACCTTAATTCTTAAAAAATTTAACCTCAAATTCATCCAAACCTTGAATGCTCCTCCTTTTTTTCTGCTTCCCATGTAAATCATCTACCAACACCCAAAGGCGACACCACTTAAAGTTGTATTTATCATTAATACTCTTTTAAGTTGTCTTTATCATCAAGATTCTTTAGATCCTACATCATGGTTTGTAAAAGGATACCTTGTCAATAAAAAATTAAATGGGCACTGTTGAAAATCCAATTTGATTTACAACATTAATATTTTTTTCTTTTATAGATTTTTGTGAAGCTGTACAAATCTTTGCTTAATTAGCTATATAATATAATAGGAAATAACAGTAAGAAATTAGGTAATTTTCTTATTTAAGATATAAGTACTTAGGTAATTTCCTTATTTAGAATACAAGCAATTAGTTAAGCTCCTTATTTAGGAGGTGGTATTCCTATAAGTAGATGTACCTTGTAAAGCATCAAAGTATAAAGAAGGAATTTTCCTCTCTTTGTATATGTTTTCATGGTATCAGAGCAAGAATAAAAATCCTGGAAAATCCTAGCTTTCTCCTTGTCCAGCCGTGAGAAAACGCTTCGTCTCTTTCTTTTATCATGTTTGAAAATACAAATGATTCTGCTACCTCCACTTAGCTCTCCACCCCGCCGTCTGCTTCCGCACCACTCTTCTCTAGAATCACCGAAAATCATCCAACTCAGATCACCACAATCCGGATCAATGGTGACAATTTTCTACGTTGGTCACAATCGGTGAAGATGTACATTAGAGGAAGAGCGAAGATAGACTACTTAACAGGGGAAGTCCGTGAGCCAGCCACTACAGATCCATCCCACGCAACCTAGCAACAACAACAACAACAACAACAAAGCAAACTTTCAAAAGATTCTAACTGTTTGTAATTTTTTGTGAATCTTCTTGTGTCTTTCAGTACCAGAAGTTCTGGATGATGATTAAGAGAGCTAAAGAGATTGTACTTTTCTACTTTACGGACACTATTCCTAGTAATAAAATAATTCAAGCTACAATAATATAAGTTCGAACCCTGCATTAGAAAAAATAATGGAATGACATCTTAGACTAGGCCACCTAAGTTTTTATTATTTAAGACATCTATTTTCTCATATGTTTAAGATTGTTAGTTGTACCTTACTTCAATGTGAAACATGTTTTTTGACAAAAAGTCATCGCATAAATTTTGCTCTAAAACCATACTATCCTTCAAAACCTTTTTTCATGATCCATGTTGATGTTTGAGGATCTTCAAAAATCAAAACATTATTTGGAAAAGGGGTTTTGTGACTTTTATTGATGATCACACCATAATTATATTGGGTTTATCTCATAAGCAAAAAATCAGAAGTTGAAAAACTTTCAAAATTTTTACAACATGATTGAAACTCAAGTTGAAACAAAAATATGCATCCTTAGAACAGACAATGGAATTGAATACTTTAATAAATGTTTAGGGGAGTTTTTAATAAAGAAAGACATAATCCATCAATTCACATGTCATGACACTCCACAACAAAATTGAATTGCTAAAAGAAAAAATAAACATTTACTTGAGGTTGCTTGGGCTATTATGTTTTCAATGAACGTTTCTAAATATTTATGGAGGGACGCCATTTTAACAACATCAGATTTAATAAATCAAATGTCCACTTGAGTGTTACAATATACAACTCCTCTAACAAGTTGAAAAATAATTTTTTAATTCTACGAATGTCTTCAAATATTCCTTTAAAAATCTTTGGATGCACATGTTTTATTCATATTCCAAAAAAATTTCGATTAAAATTAGATCCAAAATATGAAAAATGCATTTTTCTTGGATATGCTTCAAACAAAAAGAGTTACAAATGTTTTAACCCTGTCATAAGAAAAACTTACATCAGCATGGATGTGATCTTTATGGAAAAAATTTCTTTCTTTCACAAAAATCCACTTAAGGGGGTGTATAATGTAAATGGAGAAGATGATTTTTGACACATTTCTGTTTCACTACCAAGAATTGTTCTAACACCAAATACACATGAAATTCTTAATAAAAATGAAACCAGGAGAATCCTAGTCAAAAGACGCCAAAAATTATTTTGTCTAACACAGGGGGAGAAATACTGCAGAATAATAAACCTCTGGTTTATTTCAGGAAAAGTCTCCATAAAAAGAAAACATTTTAAATTGAATCTCTAGTTCTCTCCAATCTGAAGAACCGAATGATGGTCCTTAAGAAACATAGGTAATTTCCAATCCTGACATTATTTTTTCATCAACGGAAGCTTAAGATTCAGAGGTTATGAATATGAATCTTCCTATATCCTTTAGAAAAGGAACACGTTCTTGTACCACCAAACATCCCACTACAAAATATCTATCCTAAAAAACAATCTCACACAAACATTAAGTTTTTTTTGTCAAAAATTTCTAATATGTCTGAACTCAGAACAATATAGGAAGCACTTAATAATCTGAATTGGAGAATAACAGTAAATGAAGAGATGAATGCTCTGTTGAAAAATGGAGACTGAGAAATTGTCACTTTGCCAAGAGACAAGTCTATTGTTGGGTATAAATGAGTCTTCAGTGTTAAAGTCAAAGCTGATGGGAGCGTTGAAAGACAGAAAACACGGTTGGTAGCGAAAGTATTTACTCAGACTTAAGGAATTGACTATCAGGAGACATTTGCTTCAGTAGCCAAGATAAGTTTTATTCGTGTTCTACTGTCCATAACAGCAAACGGTGATTGATCCTTAGATCAACTCGACGTTAAAAACGCTTTTCTAAATGGTGAATTAGAGGAGGTATTCATGGATCTTCCACCAGGATTTGAGAAGAAGTTTGGAGAAGACAAGGTGTGTAGATTGAAGAAATTCTTGTATAGGCTGAACCTTGCGCCTGGTTTGAGAAATTTGGAAAGGTGATTAAAAAATATGAATATACTCAGAGTCAAGCTAATATACTATGCTCTACAAACATTCAGAAACCGGTAAACTTGCTATACTTATTGTCTATGTCGATGATATTATCCTTTCAGTAAATGATGCTAGGGAAATTGAGACATTGGAAGAATGATTGAACACAGAATTTGAGATTAAAAATCTGGGGCTGGTAAATTATTTTCTCGGTATTGAATTTTCCAGATCAAAGGAGGGTGTTTTTATTAATCAGCGGAAGTATGTACTCGATTTGCTCAGTGAAACCAGAATGCTTGGATGCGAAGTAGCTGACCCCCGATTGAACCAAATAAAAAGTTACAAATGACAAATGAAATAGATTGTGTTAATAAAGAACAATATCAAAGACTGGTGGGAAGACTAATCTACCTTTCACACACTCGTCTTGATATAACTTTTGCTGTTAATATGGTAAGTTAGCTTATGCACTCTCCAAACGCTCATCACTTGGAGGCTGTGTATCAAATCCTTAGATATTTGAAAGGAACACCTAGAAGAGGACTACTGTTCAAGAAAAAGGAGCGCTTATAGATAGAAACATTTACAGACGCAGATTGGGCTGGGAGTATTACAGATAGAAGGTCAACCTCAGGGTACTATACGTTTCTAGGAGGAAACTTAGTAACCTAAAGGAGTAAGAAGCAAGTTGTCGTGACAAGAAACAACACTGAAGCTTAATTCATATCTGTGGCTCATGGGATATGTGAAGTTCTATGGATTAGAAGAATTCTTAAGGAGTTAAAAATTCATAGTCCACCACCAATGAATGTGTATTGTGATAATAAGTTTGCAAGCGTCATCGCCCACAATCTTGTCCTTCATGATCGAACAAAGCACGTAGAGATAGACAAACACTTCATCAAAGAAAAAAATGATAAAGGAGATATTTGCATGGTGTCCCACAACCAAGTTGCAGATATTCTAACGAAAGGTCTTCACAAGAGACAGTTCTACAGTTTAGTGTGCAAGTTGGCTATTTTCATGCCAACTCGAGGGGAAGTGTTGAAAATCCAATTTGATTTACAAAATTAATGTTTTTTCCTTTTATAGAACATTGTGTAGTTGTACAAATCTTTACATAATTAGTTATGTAATTCAATAGGAAATAGGTGCAAGCAATTAGTTAATTTCTTTATTTAAGATATAAGCAACTAGGTAATTTCTCTATTTAGGAGTTGGTATTCCTATAAGTAGATGTATCTTGTAAAGCATCAAAGTATGAAGAAAAAATTTTCCTCTCTTTGTTTATGTTTTTAGGCATTTACATACATAGCGCATAATTCTTTTTTATTTTACGTATCTCACGCACAAACTTTCATATTTACACACATATCACTCAAATCTTTAATTTCACATAAAAAATAGCACCGTTACCTCTTTTTAGAAGTGAAATACATCTTTTTCATGCATAAGTTTAAAGTACCAAGGTGCTTTGTTTACAAATATCAAAACTTAGGTGTGAGAAATTTAAATACATAAGAAGTTTGTGCTACATATATAAATTTCTCAAAACTAAAATAAACTGAAATAAAATAAAGTCCATGATAAATATCTGAACTCCTTACTCTATTCTCGGCTAATAGCTATCATTGGATCGATTTGATTGAAGATTATGCAGCTGTCGAAGGAGACCTTTTTCCATGCAAATAGGTAACAAAACTTCAACGGGAGCCCAATACCATCCAAGAACTAGTACCTTTTTTTAGTCCTGACCGCTTGTGTAACCTTTGGTTGTGCATTGGTGTAGCTTTGCTGATTCTCTAATGTAGCCTTGTTTTAATCAACTCCATAGAACTGATCTTCACTCCCGGAAAAGGAACTGGAATGCCTCATGATTTTGTTTTTGTTCTGGTTAAACACTCTGAAAGTGGCTATTTTGAATCACAATTGTCTTCATCGTTGTTTTAAAACTTATAACCATCTTCGTAGCATCATCTTCTTTATGTAAATATGCTGAAGCTTCAGGTTTACTTTGTAATGTAAGCAGTTGTTTAGGGCCATTTCCTATTAATTTCAAATCATCAAATAATTCATCAATTTGTTTCATTTATGCCAATGTTTTCGTAGATTGTTATTTGATTTTTCATTTTAGGAAATCTGGGAGGCTATTAGCTGCAGTCATGTGATACGAAACACTTGATGACTAGCCTGATACATTTATATTTAGAAGATAGAAATGGTAGAAATTTGTAAGTAAATAATGTATATTTTGTGTCTATGTTTTGTTTAAATTTTTGAAAATAATTTTATGTTTCCATCATTTTAATGATTAATGGTATTCTATTGTCATTTTATCTTAAGCCAAGAACTAGCAATGCAGCACATTAATGTTCACGTACAATCAATTCCTCCATGCACACATGAGGAAATATGAAATAATACATTTCCGCAAGATGTCTTTTCCTTTTTCGTATCTGCTTACTTTTATGTTGAGGTCTGAACAGAAAGAATAGTTTGCAGGCAGCACTTGCGGAGGCAGATAAGGGGAAGAACTTGGACTTGGACGAAGCTGTAGATAGAATAGCTGATGAGGCTTCTGCAGCTNAGATGAAGTAGCGATCTACCAGTGTAAGGGCACCCTTATGAGGAAAGCGGCTGAATCGTTGGTCCCTCTTGGCTACGATCCGGCGCTGGACGCAAAGCTGAAGACCAAGTATGAGAAGAGGAACGAACGGAAGAAGGAGAAGAAACTCTGGGCAGCACTTGCTGAGGCAGCTAAGGGGAAGAACTTGGACTTGGACGAAGCTGTAGATAGAATAGCTGATGAGGCTTCTGCAGTTTATCATGATAGGCAAGCTGCTGTAGAATCGGTTACTGCGGGGATAAATAATATATCTATTTCCCTATCAAAAGAAACATTGGATAGTTCAAAATATGGAGATTGTTCAGGCACAGATGTTGATAAGAGAATCCGTGCTTTAAAAAAGAACATTCGATTAGTAGAAGACCAACTAAAAGGAGTCCAGCTAAACATGAAGTCGGAGCAGATCGAAAAACTGTCGAAAATTGGAGCCTGTCATGAGAAACTAAAATTATTGGAGGAAAAGAGAACTAATTTGCCAACATGAGAAACATCTCTAAGCTTGGGTACTAATTTTGTAGCTTCTGCTAGATTCAATTACTCAGTAGAAGTTGTTATCTTAATTTTTATTCTCATTTAACCCATTTATGGGATACTTTAATAACTTAAATTAGATGGCAAANTGGTGGTCTATTTGTGAAAGATTTAATCTTGGCTTAAGCTTATTGCTTCCGATTCCAAAGTTTTAAAGACTGGTGGTCTTTTTTAAATTGAAACTTCCATTAGATTTTCATATTTTCTTCAAAAATATGAAAATTTTTTTCCACTGAGTAGCAAGAGATAGCCTGACAGCTTTGATTTTCTTGACACTTAATGATAATTAAGTTGTTGAGAATGAGTTGCTTAGCAGTAGCAGCATTTTGAATACGCAGAAGAAGGCTTCAAAGTGCTGCTACCTGGACAACGATGAGTCAGTGACGATTACAGGGATATGGGAAAATCCCTGGAGTTGATTGCTTTGGTTGTACTCATCTTTTCTGCATTTCGTTGTTATATTTTTATCTTATTTGTTAAATTTGCAAATCAAGTTTCCTACTTTTTTCTTTTCTTTATTTGGGTGAAGAATGCTAAGTTTCTTGAAACAATGGGCTTAGTTTTTCACTGTTATCCTGAATTTTGCCAGTTTTTAGCCTCATATAAGCTCATATAAAAATGAAATGCTATGATTTTGAATTTTTTAATTTAGATGGACTCTTGATTGAACAATTTACTTATATTTTTGTATTTGCTTTACTTTTGTGTTTTCAGATTTCGTACATAATTTAGATGTCATCTTGTTTTTAAAGCCTGGGTTTGTCGTCCCAAAATTTGATGTATTGCACTCTCATAAAAATTCTCTTCATATATGCAATTCAGATTCTTTAATTGAATTGTTGGTCATGAAGGTTAAAGGTAATGCTTTTTGGGATCATGCTATGCTATTTATTGAGGGTAACAGCAATGATTTCTATTTTTAGTTTGGAATAATGCATTGCTATTTTGTTAATGATAGAAGTAATGTGACATGGAGGTTTTCCTCATTCCTCTTCCCCCCTTTCCTTTATACCTCATTTCCCTTTTTCCTCCCATCCCTTTTCCGTCCTTTCCCTTTTGCCTCCTTTCTTTCATTTCTTTCTTTTTTCTTTTCCTTCCCATCACTTTCCTATTTTAAAACCTTTCTTAAAACTCAAATTTGATTTTTATTCTCCTTTCTTATTTTAAACTCATGTCTTATTTTAAATCCTTTACTATTTTAAACATTTCGTAAAATATAAAATCATGTTTTTTTTTTAATTCTCCCTTCTTATTTTAAATCATTTCCTAAAATGTGAAAACATGATTATATTTAATTCTTCATCCTTATTTTCATTATCTAAAATAAGTCCAACCTCTTTATAAATATGGGATAATAAGTTTAGAGTTGAGGGTCTTGTTTTTGATATCCTGATTCAGGTTTTATCCTAGTTTTTCCCTTCGAGGGTTGTATCCGACATCGAGGTAGTGCTCTGGTTGTCCCACGTCCAAGGTGGTGATCATCTCCAAGGGTCCGACGGCCGTATCTCGACCCCTCCGAGCGTTTATCTTACCATACTTCCGTTTCGCTATTGTCCTACTTTTTGCACAGTACCTCCACAACTCCGACCCTTCCACAGCCGCCTCCAGCCCACCTTCCAGCCCCGAATGTGCATTCCAGCCTCGCAGCCCGCTGTTATGCATCCAAATCTACTGCCCAACACTCTATCTTTGCTGCTGCCACCCCTGCTTGCCATCCAGATCCACCAAACCAGACTTCACCGCCCTTTGGCTACACTTCAATGTGTTTGTTTTGTCTTTTCATATTTTAGTGATGTTATTTTCAGTTTGTGCGTGTTGTAATTCTATATTCCTATTAATATAAGTTGTTTTTGTGTTTTGGGCTAATGATCTTTTTTTTTTTTGAACTGTCAAGCGTATTCCTAATATGTGAGTTTGTTGAAACTTTGAAAGCTCGAGTTGTATCCATTATTTATGATCTAAAGTTCAATTAGGTTGATAGGTTGACAATTATTCTTTCTTTTATGCTGAATTGGAATATTTGTAATTTTACTTTCAGTTTTATTCGAATCACCTTTTCGTTAGTTGAAGTTAAGGTGGAGATGAACTTTTTGGATTTAAGAAATTCTAGCATTTCTTTTTTTTTTTTCTTTAGAGAAAGATCCTCTTATATTAATATCAAGAGAGAAGAAATGATGAGAGCATACTTCGCCACTTTTGAAGATGCTTTTATTTATTGTCTATTTTTTTCCTATAATGGAATGCCAATTATTTTGAATGGCTGTAATTGAAGCAAATATGGACAATCATTTTAATCTAAAACGTCTCTATAAGTTGATGAACTTTATTTTCTTTTTTATGTACTCTTAATTTATTTCTAGATTTAGTTTATATTTGTGGTATTACTCAACTATTGAGTGAAAGTATATTTATCCTCATTTTAGCTTGCAAACATGAAATCCAAATGGTTCTAACTTTTTTTTGCAAAAGGAGTCATGATCATGCAGTTATTTTATTCATAATTGTAATATACATTATATTTTATGTTTGTGTTTTGACTTCTTAACAAATGTGAGATATTATCTCAACTTTGCAAAAGAACAATTTCTGAAATCATCATATCAGTTGCTCACACAGTGTAATTCAGGTTGGCTCATTTTATTTTTTCAAAATTTTTACTTAACTGCAATTTATATTCTTTTTGAATTCTTTTTGTTTGTTCACAAATAATGTTTGTTGGATCATGCTATGCTATCTATTAAGGATAGATGTGCGGATTTTAATTTTTAATTTACAGTCGTACTTTGCTATTTTATTAAGGCTAGTTTCAATGATTATCATTTTTTTTTGGTGGGGCGAGAAGGCATATGCTAATATGATTCGATATAAAAAATCGACACTTTTTTTCATAGAAATTAGGACAAAGCAAATTTTTTTCTTTAATAATCTAAAATATCTTGAATTCAAAAATAAACACTGACAATTCGAGAAATAGACGATCTCTCTCAATTCTTGTGATTCAAGAGTTAGGAATATCTTTCAAACTCTAAACGTAAGACTCGTCACAATAATTTCATGCACAAACTTAACCCTAAACATAATAAGCCTATTTATATCCAACAACAATAATAATAAAAGACTAATTTTGCCCTTAGGAATATAAAAAACCAATTTGCTCTTAGGGAAGTCACGGAAGTGATAATACCCGAACGTACACCCCCCCACCTTCGTGAAAAATATTGCTTGCAGATGATATAGGTGCAGATTAGTGGTACTGGGGTGTCATACCACCCGAATACCACTGTTCACACATACACTCGGTATATGCACTATTCGCTCCTCTAAAAGACACATAATCCTCAAGGTGGGAAAAAGTGAGACAATTTCTCTTCCACCACAGCTGTTTCTATTTTTTTATCCTCCATCTCCTCGTCATGCACTATGAGAGCTTGTAATTTTTGATTCTTGCAATTGTGTCTTGGGTTAAACTTTTCATCATACTGGAATCATAACCCCTTGGTTTGCTGCTCCTGAATCTCTATTTCTGTAAAGCATTTGAGTGACGCTCCCAGCTATGGCCCATTATTTCTGTCCCGTGCAACCTCCCTTTGGACTTCCACTGTTTGAGCTTTTAGTATCGTCATGATTGTAGCAGCTTGGTACGACACTCCATTTGTGTTGATCTTGCGGGCCTTCTCCGTCTGGTTCTTGTCCTCTACCATCTGGGCTAGCTCCATCATCTCCCTCAATCCCTGCTGTCTCAATAATGGGAGTGTTGCCCATATATTGGTCTTTAGGCCCTTCATGAAATTTCTCTCCAATCCTGCTTCAGAAATCCACCTCAGCCGTTTCGACAATAGCTTGAATCTCTCCTTATATTTCATGACAGTCCCCCTTCTGAGTTAAGACATAGAGTTGCTCGAGTAGGTCTCTTTCTCGAATGACTCGAAAACGTTCTAACAAACAATCTTTAAGTTCCTCCCATGAATGGATCGGGTATCTAGCCTCCCTCCATTAAAATCAGGTTAGGGCTTTCCTCTCCAAACATAACGCCGCCGCCATGAATTTCTTCTCCCCTTCTAGCATATTTATCGTGAAGTATTGCTCCACATAATATACCCGCTCATGTGCGTATTCTCTCTCAAAGATCAGCATCTTCAACTTTGTAACCTTAGCATCACCACTCAAAATTTCTCATCTTTTGCTATTTTCTTCCATGTATCGAGGGTAAAACTCCACCTTTTGATCATAACCCCTCCCGGATTCTCTTCTTTGTACTTCGGGCTCTTCCATACCCTTTGCATTACCCTTTATCATATTTGTGTCCACCTGCATCCATCAGAAATCTCTTATCCACCCACCATTGGAGCCCTGGGAAGAGGTTCTTGATGGTGGATGCTTTCCTCATATTTCTGATGCCTGGTCTCTTTCTTTTTCAATTTAGGTAATGAATCTCTGGTCAACTCTTTGGGAGGGTTCGCAAATTGATCCGCTGGCGGGGTCTTGAATTGCATTTCAATAAGCTTTTTCAGCATCTCCTCCAAGCTCTCGAACCAGTTGTCAATAGAGGAAACTTTTTTTCTATACAGATTTAAGTTGCCTCACTTCTTCCTTCAATTTCTTTTACAAATCGTTTATTTTCTTAGCCGCTATTATTTTTTGTCACTAGGGCCCCTCAATCCCAGATCTGGTTGCTGACTTCTAGGTCACTATTAGGGCATGCCCGATCTCATCGCAGCCTGCCCCACTACCCTTCAAATACCTTTTGTTTCCCAGATAACTCGTACCACAATTTTATTACAAAGCTTTGGTCATGGCTCTATACGATCCCGTTGTTGCTTTCATAACAAGCTCTAATTGTGTCTGTATCACACGATTGAGGAGGAAGATGGAGTTTTATGTCTTTGTGTGCCACTTCCCAGTAGCTGCCTTCCCAGCTAGCTCTGATCGCGATTGTATTGCATCCTTAGAGTGGGAGCACACGAAATATAGAGTTTTGGGTCTCGGTAAGCTAGGATTCTTCGTGTTAGAGCCTTTCCAACTAGCTCTGATTGCGATTGTACACGAAGACGACGTAGGAGGAGGTGAAAGATGGAGTTTCAGGTCCATGTACAGGTCTTCCCAGTTCTTGCCTTCTCAGCTAGCTCCGATAGCTACTGTATCACATAGATGGTGTGGGAGGAAGAGAAAAATGGGAGTTTCAGATCTGTGTGCCGATCTTGACTACAACGTCACAAACCCATCATTGGTGCACTAGGGCATGCTGGATCGATCGATCAATCACTCTATATGTGTCACCTAGTAAGCCATGATTTGCTTTAGCTTTCGTTGAGTCGATTGATTCTCTCTTCTCTTGTCAATTCGATTTCTAGAATCTTGAGCTCTGATAGCAGTTTGATACAATGCAACTTCAAAATTGACACACTTTTTCACAGAAATTAGGGAAAAACAAATTTTCTTCTTTAATAATCTAAAATAACACAAATACAAAGACAAACACTTACAATACTAGGGGTAGGCAATCTTTCCCAATTCCTACAATTTGAGAGGCAAGAAATCTCTCACAACTCTAAACCTAAGACTCACCACAAAAATCTCTTGTATTAGCCTAAATCTAAACATAATAAGCCTATTTATATGCAAGAATAATAAAAATAAACAACTAAATTGCCCTTGGGAGTACAAAAGACTAAATTACCCTTAGGCTAGGCACTGGCGTAATATATGCCTAACATTTTAGTTCATGGAATGAGTTATGATGTAATCTTTGTTTTGGTTGATAGGTTAATCGCTGTTTTTCTAAAATGCTTATTAGGAAATAGTTGTAAGGTTTTTATTATTCACATAATATTATTTCTATTCTGAGAGATTTTATTACGTGAAGAAAAATGATTAAAATATTTTTTCAGAACTTATTTAAGGACAATTTTATTTTAGGTTCATTGTAGAGGAATGCCAATTATCTTAAATAACAGTGATGCCAACGATCAAATACAAGGATGTTCTATAAAATTTCATCACAACGAAATGTTATTTTCCACTTCAATGCACTGTGCCTTAGTTTATTTTTGGGTTTAGTTTATCGTTTGTGATATATCTCTAAGTATGGGGTGAAAGTGTGCTAAAAATCAATCTATTTAAGGAAAACTTACAGAACAAATTTCTTCTTTTGGCTATAAAATTCAAGAGCTTGCTGCTTAATTTATTTCGTTGAATAAGTATGCGAGATGTTTTGTCACTGTAGCCATGTTTTTGAACTTGACATGCAATAATTTAATCAGCTGTGAGTTGACATGACCCATGTTGATACTCATGATCATCTTGTACTGCCTTGCATTAACATCCTTATCTTTTGGACTCGAACTAAACTATGGTATCACCTGAAGTAGTTTAGCAATCTATCATACTACAAAACAAAATGCCAGTTCTATTGTAAGAACACAGCTTCGACTATAATACTACAACAACAACGACAAAACATTTATCCCACTAATTGGGGTCAGCTACATGAATTCTTTTTCTCCATTGCGTTCTATTTAGTGCCATATTTTCATTTAATTCTAATAAATTAAGATCAATTTTATACAATATGCCCAAGTCTTCCTAGGTCTACCTCTACCTTTCTTAATATAAGTCGAATCTAAAACATCTGCTCTTCTAATCGGATCGTTAGATAGTTGACGTTTAATGTTACCAAACCATCTAAGAAGACTCTCTCTAATTTTGTCCGTTACTGGAGCTACACCAACCTTATCACAGATATATTCATTTCGCATTTTGTCTCTAAGTGTATAGCCACTCATCCAACTAATCATTCTCATCTTGGCAACACTTAACTTAGATTTATGCTTCTTTTTTAAAGGCCAGCATTCGGCGCCATAAAGCATTGCAGGTCTCACTACCATTTTATAAAATTTTCCTTTTAGTCTAAACGATACTTTTCTATCACACAACAGGCCTGAAGCATTTCCCCAATTCAAACAACAAACTTGAATTCTACTAATAACATTCCCATCAATGTCACCATCACTTCGAACAATAGACCCGAGATATCTAAAACGTTCACGCTTTTTAATAATTTGATCACCTATACTTATATTTTTGTCACTAGATCTACTACTACTAAAAACATATAGACAATAATAGAGTATCTATATGACAATAGAGTACAGACAGCTTTCTCCTGATATATATATTCATCTGCGATGGTATTTTAAGCATCAGAGAAAAGCATATATGAACATTTGAATGAAATAAAATCATATACTATTGGCTGCACTATCAAATGAGACAGCATACTTCACTCGGCTCATTCCATTTCAATTATGCTAATTTATAGGTTGTTCCATTATTCCATGATAATTTAGCCTTTTTCATTGCACATTTAACTTTAGATGTGCTTTTCCTACTTGATGATTCATGGTTGAATGACTTGGATTCATTCTTTTGCCTTATTTGATTGATTTCAGAATGTATTCATGTATTTACATTCAAAAGATTTGTTCATACACTCATTCTAGTAGCTGTTAAACGGAATGGCTTGTAATTATTTGTTATGAAAATGAGTTTTATTATTTACTTGCACTTCAGAAATTTGTTTTAAAATTAAACAGATATAGTTAATGCTTGGACATTTTAATAACTTTCATATTATATAGAATATAGCTCTTGATACCTCATAATAAGAAGCCACACAATCTTCATTGCAACTTTTATTAGAAATGATTTCATTTTTTATGTTTTGTTNGCTTGGACATTTAAATAACATTCATATTATATAGAATATAGCTCTTGATCCCTCATAATAAGAAGCCACACAATCTTCATTGCAACTTTTATTAGAAATGATTTCATTTTTTATGTTTTGTTGATTTCTGTCTTTGCAAACATTGTATTGACAGAAATCTGTTTTTAAAAAATCTTGACAAAACTGAAGCACTTGAAAGACTGAATGGTTAATAAATTAGAGTGGTGATAGTCAGTTCTTATTATTTCTTCAAAATTTTGGTTGCTCCCAATTTATCAAATATGTTTCCTATTTTATGAAGTTTGTTTTTTAATTAGTGTTAGGGAAATTTTTTTTTTTTTAATAAATTATTTCAACTTTGATAATTTAATTTATAATCTTTTTTGTGTGGTGGTCTCCATTTAGTTGGATTTTACTTAGCTTATACCGTTTCCTTATAGAATATAGTTTTTGCTAATCTTCTCTTCTTGTTAACTAATTATGCCAATGAGAGTTTCCACCATGGAAATACTCTTTTAAAGCTGGGATATTTTGGTCCTTCAATTGGAGTAATTGAGTTATTTTCTTTTTAAGAAACCTTATACTCTTTAAATACTTCAATTTAGCAAGTATTCATTTGATTCATAGTTACCAGAATGATTATTTTATTCAATAGCAACGCAATGTAATGTTGAGTTTGGGTTAGTGTTATTTCACTCAATAAAAAAAAAAATTAAGATTATTTTACATGATTAATAATGACTTCAATCTTTTTTTCCTAGTCATTTCTACTTTGCCTAATATTTTTGTATGATCTTTTTTCATCATTTATACTCATCATTAGCTAGTGTGTGACATATCTACTAATATAGATTAGCCATTTGTCCTAATAATTGAATTTATTGTCATTTACGAAGATATCAACAAATAAAAAAACTCTTAGAAATCGTAACTTTTACATAGAAAATATCAATGAACCAAGTAGAGGCTCACTTTCCTATGTAGGGCAGCTATTCGCTGCGGTCGCGCACTGTTTGAAAACTGCATTTGAGCAGCTTATCCAAAAACACAGTTAGTTTTTTATACTAAACACGGAACACGGGTTGAACGCCACTGCCCGCTTTTCCAGATAAGCAGCTTATCTGGAAATTGCATCTGTATGGCTTGTGTTGTTGGATAAGCACAAGCTGCCCCAAACGGACCCTATAACTGACGGCGCTGTTTTGTGACTAAATGCTCATCTTAGACAGAATCGATGTATTTCCGTTTTATTTGTGCTCTAAACCAAGTATCATTCGTTGCAGATTCGATTGGCAGAAGGCCAACTAAAAGGAGACCAGCTAAACATGAAGCCGGAGCAGATCGAAAAACTGTCGAAAATTGGAGCCTGGCATGAGGAACTCAAATTATTGGAGGAAAAGAGAACTAATCTGCCAACATGAGAAACATCTCTAAGCTTGGGTACTAATTTTGCAGCTTCTGTTAGATTCAATTACTCAGTAGATGCTGTTATCTTAATTTTTCTTCTCATTTAACCCATTTATGGGATACTTTAATAACTTAAATTAGATGGCAAATTTTCATAATGTAGTAGAACTACACTGAAGAATATGCAGAGTTATGGTGTCCTTTGTATCATTGTCTCAATGATTGTAGCTTCAATTTTAAATATTGGGTTGGCCTTTGTATTCTTTTAAAATACTGCATCATCATCATCATCATCATCATCATTATTAAAGTTTGGGTTGGTAGATATGTATTAAATTATTTTGGTTGCTTTACAATAATATTTCAATTAACATATGCATTTGTATCTAATTAAAATTTTATCAATTTTTAATTATTTTATTTAAAATATAATCAAAATAAATTAGATCAATTAATTTTATTTATCTCAATTACATTAGTTATTAATGAATAGTTCAAAAATCCTTTAACATTTGTTTTTAAATTATTACAAATTATAATTTGTAATGTTCTGTTAATAGAAACTAGATTTATTCATTAATACACAAATAATATCGAGTAGTTTTTAATTACTAAATTAATTAAACACTAAGCACATAATTAAACAACTTCAAGGTAAATCATAAATTAATAATGCTAATGTATGTTTTTTAAATAATATATTTACATTAATATATTTTGTAAATGTCAAATTCTAATTAATTTATAGCATCAATTTAATATTAATTATTTTAAGAAAATTTTTATCAATTTTTAATTGTTTTATTTAAAATATAATCAATATAAATTAGATCAATTAATTTTATTTATCTCAATTACATTAAATATTAATGGATAGTTCAAAAACCCCTTAGTTTTCTCCATCCAAAAGTGAGTGGCAATGATTGCTAGTTGAAGAGTGCTACCATGAGGAATTCAAATGTGGAAGTTCATACATGCAAATAACATACAATAAGCTTAAAAATGTGGTGGGGTATGTTTTTTCTACTAGAGATAATGGTTTTAGGGATCCCAAAATATATTTTTCTTTAGTTTTATTTATGTACAATATAGAAAAAAATTTAAAAAAAAAGACAAATTTTAGTTTTAAAAATTAAATTAAATAGTTAAAAAAATATTTTCATGTTATTAAGTATAATTTGGACCATTTAAACAACTTAATTAATAATAATATCACTACTATTATTATTGAAATTGAGAAAAATAGCATTCTCTCACTTGGTCAACATATATTATCTCATATTTATTATTAGTTGTACATATGAGAATTTTAAAAAAATATCCCTATAACATTTTATTATATACATTGATCTATCATATACTTTATAAATCCAAATGAAGAGATTATGTCATGAAATTTGAAATACTGTTTATTAGAGGCTTATTTCATTCCATATAGATTTTTTATGCTTGCATGCCAAATGTTTGTTATCTTTAGAAGAGTATGCATCTGGCTATTTCATATAAACCACCACATCTTGATCTTCATTAAGAAATATAATTTTCATTTCTATATGCTACTATTTGCTGCAAGTCCAAATTGAAGTATTCAACTAGTGTCACGATTATTCGGAAAGAATCTTTTTTATATGCAAAAGAAAATTTCTCCTTCTAATAAATTAGTTTTTTTTGAGGGAATCCTTTAACAACGAGAGTATTTTTTTATTTTATTGATGCATTTATAATCTATGACTTCTACACAATTAAACAACTTAGTAATATTTAGGACTATTATGTGTCATAGAATGCATTTCATCTTTTATCGTAACAGAGCAAATTACTGCCAGTCAGGTGTGTTGACTCTCAATGGTCCAGTGGGACCCTTGGTGGAGCCGATCCGTGGCGAGGGCATCACGTGATTGGGTGGAAGAGAATGTCACGGACAAAAAGTCCCACATCGGCTAGGTGTAGGGCCGAAAAATAGTATTTAAGACTTGGGCTACCCACCACCCCTAAGAGCTCTTTTTGGATGTGATAAGTGATATTAGATTCGATTACTGCCTATCAGATGTATGAACTCTCTATGGTCCAGTGAGACCTTTAGAGGAGCCGATCCGTGACAAGGGCGTCACATGATTGAGTGGAGGAGAGTGTCACGAACAAAAGCCCCACATCGGCTAGGTGTAGGTCCGAAAAACAATATTTAAGTCCTGGGCTGTCCACCATCTCTAAGAGCTCTTTTAGGAGGTGACAAGTATCTTTTTATGTGTTATAAAATATCTTAAAGAGACAATATTAATCTGAAAGCATGTTTAAAATAAAGTACACAAAAAACCCACACATAAACTTTAAGTGCCTTCAAATGTGGTGTAACATCTTACATTTACATAATATACTCCCCAACATCATTTTTCCAGTTAAATTCAGAGCTAAGATAATCATAATTTAGGGATTAGCAAGAGCTTTTTTTGAAATGCTAAATTATTCACCAATTAACTAAGTAGCCCTCTAATATTGTTGTATCGATTGTCTAAACAACAATACTAGTAGATACTTTTTCATCATCAAAATTAAACTAGGAATCCCAAAAATTATGACAAAAAGTAAGTTAATTTATATCCTTCAAGAAAACTTAATCTTGAATAAGGTATTATGCTCATCTTTTAGATGTCAAAGAGCTAAAATTAGGACAAATCTTCTGTGACCCATTGAGGATTATGGATCCATCAAACTACATAGAAAGGATATGCTGAATAGATTGTATGAATAAGATCTTGATTAGGTTGAGATAAAGGAAAAACTTATGTTGATGAGTAGGGGACCCTATATGGGTATCTTTAAATTGACCATCCCTAATTTTAAGTTAATTTTTTGATAAGTGGACTCCATCATACTTTATGCTAGCCAAATCTTTCTAAGAATTAAATGTTTTGAACATGATGCTGCTCCAACATGAGAATGTTATCATCTAAAAATTAGCTTGACATGCCTTTAACATCTCAATAATAACATATCAAATTAAATGATTGATTTTCATACTGAAGCGTATAGCTACATAAGATCCTATTATTATGGCTATTCTAACTGTTCATAAAACAGTTCGTTTTTTTCATAACTAACATCAAACTATTAAGTGATTAATTTAATGAGCATCTCAACAAGAGGAATTCAACAAACCCCAATGATATTACAATGTTAATATTAGTCAGATATTTACTTGCATGTAACATAGTTTGTCATTCCATAAAATAGTTAAAAAATTTGACTATGACAATCAAACATTATTCTAAAAAGCTATAAATAAGCCCCAACCATTATGTCTTTCACCAATTGACTCGAACACAAGCCATCGCCCAACTATTATTTTGTAATGCTAATACTATTGTGACTCAGTGATCATTTTCTAATCAATGACTCGCCAATTGTACGATATGTAAATGTGTAAGATAATGTATTTTACACTTTCTCAATTGCAATAGACCAGAAGCATATTTGAATTACCGGCTATTATGATCTATTCATATGCATAAACATTGGCCGGCACAATAATTTAATAGACAAGGATGCATATTATTTAATATGGAATACACAGGATGCCTCATTGTGAGGATTTTTTTAACAAGTGTTGATTTATATTTTTAGTTATATAATTGATGCCGACTAGAGAATTCGCGACATTAGAGTAATATATTATCATCTTAGCATTGCATGAAGATTCAACACACACTAAGATGAAAAGAAAAATTAGTTGAGACACTAGAAGTTTTTATGTGGAAAATTCATAAAAGGAAAAAAATCACGCGCTCAGGTGAAGAAAACGTACGATAAATTGAAGATTACATGTAAAATCATTTGTCCCACGGACGTGATAGAGTTATACAATCATTCAATTTTTAACATTGGTGCGCGAAGGATCCTGTCGCAATGAATGGGCGGCGGTCAATGGTGATCAACGACGGATGGTGAGTAGTGGAGGATGGTGGCTGGTGCCGATCGATGGTTGCAAGAGTGATGCTAGAATTCAAGCACTCCCTTTAGACTTCAAGCACCCGTTTTAAACTTTAAGCTCTCCCTCAGACTTCGAGCTCTTTCTTTAGACTTTAAGCTCTCCCCCTTCATGAGAAAGATGGAGCTTTATTCATAGAGTCTCAGTTGCAATCAATTAAGAAAAATGAACCATTCTGATCGAACGACCCATAGAGATTACATCAATCAAACGACATTTAATAGAAATTTGAGTGACATAATGATGTCATAATTGAGCGATCTTGAGCTTGTTGGATTCATCTTATTGAGACGCTCAACTCGACTATGGGCTCGCCCAACTCAGAACCGTTTGACTTTCTAAATATGCATCTAAAGCCTCTAAAAACATTTTAACTGAGTTTGAGCCTGTTTGTTTGGTTGTAAATTTGCTGAAATCTGAGCTCTCAATAAATTTTAATTGAAGTTTGAACATTTTTTGTTTAAAAGATTATTTCAAGCTGTTCTGCTTCAACATTTGTGCTAGATAGTGAGAATTTGTTCTTGTAGTAATTAAAACATTTTTTAATAAATATTGTTTTATTAAATGGTCTTGCCTTCACTTGCCACATGTCAGAATAATGAGGCCAATAACATGATTTTAAACGATTATAAAAATAAGTTTCAAATAATATAAATAATTAGAGACCTCGTCTTTATTTCAGGCCTCAATTAAGCTCAGGCAGCTTCCCTAACACTTGATTATCTGAACTAAACAGTAGATTTATGTTAATTAGGACCAACTAATTAAATTTGTTCATATATGCTTCATTACATTATTAAGGGTCATATTTATAAAATTATTAATTTGATTTTTTTACCTTTTTTTGTGTGGCTCATTTATGCTATAAGTTTGAAGTTTATTTATTTATTATTTTAAATGAATCACCTATGCTTGGTGCTGCATTTAAATCATATATAGATTTACTTTAAATTTAGACATTTCTTTTTTACATGTCTCCCACCCAAGTCCTATAATTTTGGCATAAATTAGGTGATATGTAGGTTAAAGTTAAAGTTTAGGTTGATATGTTAATCTCCTAAGAATTTAGATGTTTATATATATATGACACCAAAATATTATTAAGTATCTAACACCTTAAAGTTTAATATTATGAAATCAACATTTTCGTTAATGCCTCCACCTCCAACATCTCCTTCTCTGACGATCTTCTTGAACAACATGACACTGCTTTCTTCTCCGGCGACCCTATCTCGAGCTNGGATTTACTTTAAATTTAGACATTTCTTTTTTACATGTCTCCCACCCAAGTCCTATAATTTTGGCATAAATTAGGTGATATGTAGGTTAAAGTTAAAGTTTAGGTTGATATGTTAATCTCCTAAGAATGTAGATGTTTTTATACATATGACACCAAACAATTATTAAGTATCTCACACCTTAAAGTTTAATATTATGAAATCAACATCTCCTTCTCTGACGATCTTCTTGAACAACATGACACTGCTTTCTTCTCCGACGACCCTATCTCGAGCTAGCTCAATTTATCCTCCCATCTGGAAACGTAGGCCAAGAAATTTGAGCTGTCAATGAATTGTTTGAAGTTCCTTCAGTCTTGACTTTGATGCCTTCTTCTATTGGCATATCTCACTAATGTCTTCTTCCAATAAGATGCTAGAAAGAGGTTGCAAGTTGATGGTTGTACGAGGTCCGACAAAAAAAAAATAATTTCTTAGAAAAAAATCATGGAATCCTCAATCAAATATTTATGTGTGTGGCTTGATACTTGTGTGTCTTCAGTGAGTGGTAGCTAGCAATGCTAGTTCGTCGGTGTGTAAGTCTCTTANTTATTTTTTAGAAAAAATTATGGAATCCACAATCAAATCTTTATGTGCGTGGCTCGATACTTGTGTGCCTTTAATGAGTGGTAGCTAGCAATGCTAGTCCGTCGGTGTGTAAGTCTCTTAAACGAATAGCACACAACCTCATCTCCTATGACATCACACTTGAATGCTATAAGCATCTTACGTTCTGGGCTTAATTCGGGCCATGCTCTAAAGCCACTGAACCCATTAAGTGCAGATTGTGTGCCCACTTGATTGCGTCAATTTACATTTGTCACATGTTTGTTATTTGCATCTTGCATGNCGCACCACCTCATCGCCTTTAACATCACACTTGAATGCTGTAAGCATCTAAGGTTGTGTGCTAAATTCGGGTCTGCTCTACCATTGAACCCATTGAGTGCAGATTGTGTGCCCACTTGATTGCGTCAATTTACATTTGTCACATGTTTGTTATTTGCATCTTGCATGATTGAATGTGTATTGTCTATGTTTGATAGCAGATTCAACATTAGGTGAGCGAGCCCATTCTTGATCACGATACTTTAACGAGTATTGCTTATCGAGTAAATCTCGGTGAGCAATACAAGTTATTACATCAGGATCAACATATGTATGACTGTGCAAGGATCCAAGAGTTCTAGAATATCCCACGTTGCATGTTACAGACCAAATTTAATGGTCATAATTTTAAAACTAAAAAAAACTATTATATTCTCTTTACTTATGATATATGCCCTATTTTAAAATCATGTAATTAAAAAAAATAGGTCATATGTGAGGCCAACACTTTAAAAACTCTTTTGGGTGGCATATTAAACCACATGGATCTTTATGAGGGGACCAGTGTCGGTTACCCCGTCAAAGTCATACGGTAGTCCCTTGCATTGCACGTGCACTTAGATGTTGTGGCTAAGACACTATTCGATAAATAGTGTGCTAGGATATGAAAATATATGTTAAAAAGTTGAATGAAAACTTGTATCTGTCCACCCCATATGTGCTAATTCGACCCAGATAGATTCGAACCCGAGAGAGAGGGGACATACACCGAAGCGTTGGTCGCCTCGCCACTTCGGCCGGCCGCCGTTGTCGGCCAAGTTTTAAAAAACCAGAAATTTGTATAGGCAAAACCCAAATCTTGTCACCTCAGTCGTCGACCGACCGTTTACTGGCCAACCGCTTAGAAATGTGCTACTTTTTTATATACATTTTACACTCATCTTTAATGATATTACACTTTAAAAGAAGATATTTTGCGTGCTTTTAGTTTCAGGTACAAAATGAAGTTTTGGAGAAAATGAAGCAAAAATGATGTAAGTTGGAGTCAAATCAAGCAGGGAAGAAAATTTTGATCTAGCGCAATTTGATATGTCTTTCTATGCTTAATCTCATTTACATTTATCACATATTTTTAAATGAAATTACACTTTAAAAAATGTTACTTTCATGTTTATCATATAAGTATAAGGTTTGGAGCATATTAGAGTTGAAACGGGGCGAAACGAAGCAAAATGGGGGTGTTGCCAGCAGAGTCGCGCTATGGCACCACATTCTGGCGCCTAGGTGCCAGAAACTACTCAAAGTCGATTTGGGTTGGTTTGGATCGTTCCTGGCAGCTATGCACGCCCCATGAAGTTATTAAATGAATCTCGGCACTTGAAAATGATTTTGGAGTGAAGAGGTCTCTCTTGGAGTAAAAAGATGTGTCTCTTGGAGTGCATAGGTGTGTCTCTTGGAATGAAGATGTGCTTGGTTTTTCTTTAAAATGAGGGCTGATGTCTTTTTCAATGGGGATATACAAGAAGTTTGGAGGCTTGGATTGAGAGTTCGGCGTGCCTCTTCAAAGAGGCTTGTGTGTGTGTGTGTGAGGACATGCAGATTTCTACCTTTTCTAGAGAAATTGGTGGGGAATTTTAAGAGATATATGTAAGGAATTGCATGAGCATTGCATGGATCAGCGAAAGACTTTGTTGGAGGGATTTTGATTTTATTTAGAGAGAACAAATTAAGTATTGTGTTCTTCATTATTTTATAGTTGTTGTAAACACTTTCTAGTTGATTTAATTTGATTTAATGAAGTTTTTTGTTTAGTTTTATCGATACTTCGTGATTAGTTTTCATTATTCTTTTTTTATATGAAGTAGTGGCAAGAGCGGGAAAATTTGTTTTAAGATAGAATAATTTTTTATTTCTATGTAATGAGTAATATTTTCTTTGTTTCATTGACATAACTTAAGTGACAATATGTTATATTAAAATCTATTGTAAGTGAAACTTAGACTCGGGAGAGTGGTGATCTTGCAACTTGATTGCACTCACATTGCCCGATTGACTATAGTGAAGTAGTTTAGGCGGCAATGTAACTTTTAAGAAAATATAATTCATGATATGTTTCTATTAAGAGCTTCTTTGTGACAACTAATTGTGTAAAAAATAATAAAATACTAAGCGTACATATACACTCAGAAGAAGGTAGACAGACATATGTCCTTGTTGGCACATAATTTATTACATAATTTTATCAATTATGTTATTGCTTTCGTTATCATCTTCATTTTACTTTTCTTTTGTAATAAAATGGATGCCTGTTTAGAAATTTAAATTTGCTTAGAAATTCTCTTATTTTATTAATGTGATGTTATTTTCACAACTTCTTAATTTACTTTACAAACTGGTCAATTGTAATGTTAAAATCTATTGCGAAACATAATGATCCGGGAGAGCTATGATTTCACTCAACTTGTGAATACCAAACTAACCTTAGGATGGAGGGGAACCAAGTTATAAGGCGAGTGCAAATAAATAGGGAGATAAGTTTTGATGGGTGTAGATTGAGTGTTTATATTGTGACAACCTAGATTCTTAACCAATTTGGTCTAGAGTTTCAGACTTAAGGCTAGATGTTAATAATATAGAGAAGACACAATGGATAATCTAGAGGTTAGAGACTAGAATCTATCCAACATAACCAATGATCTAAGGAACAAACTTTAGATTAACCAATTTTCTTTATGCACTCAGGAGAGGGTAAATAATAGGTATGCTCCTATTTGTCACTAGCCACATTAAATTCTAAGCATTTCATTCTTACATATTATCTAGGTCGTAGCATGTGAAAGTTAGTTTGTAACATCTCAAAATTCTCTAAACCAATCTCGTTAGTTAAGTTTATCTTTAGATTTAGGTTTGTATTTACAAATCGTTATTAGAAAAACACCCTTAATCGTCATTACAAACTTAGTCTGACAGTAGTATACTAGAATTAGCCTAAGGGATTCTTACGTCGTATCTTTGTGGGATCGATACTCTAGTCTTAAGAGAAAACTCTATACTACTTGAAATGATATGTGCACTTGCGTAGTACCCATAGTGTCTGATCTAAGAATAAAATTCTAAACTCTACAACATATTTGTTTTGCATACTAGCTGACATAATTAAATTGGGTCAAGTTTTTTGCCATGGAATTAAATGTCTGCGTAATTGGTCAAAATGTTTATGGAACCGTTTGAAGAAAGAAATTAGATGATACAAGGGCAGGTTGTGTTCTGTACTAAGGCATTTAACAATTTAATCAATTTTGAAGAGACACCCCATGTTTGGCTTTTAAGATTGAAACAGAGTGGAATATAACCATTACACTGCTCGGCCAAAAGAGGTGACAGAGTTTAGGTGCATACCGATCAGTTCTTATATAAAAAAAGTATATAGATTATATGAAGGTTTTTACATGCACAACACCCAACTTTTTATCCTTCAATAACTGTTGACACCTAAACTTTGATATTTATTTGCCACCCGACCACCTNAAATTAAATATCTGCGTAATTGCCGGACGAATCAAGTATTTGGTGTCGTTCATAGAGTTTGAAATTGAAGTAATTACACATATTTGTACACACGCATTCTAATGGGCATCACTGCTCTGGTTGGCCGCTATTCGGGCCAACCACCTCTTAAACAAAAATTTTCATACATACCGATCAATTCTTATATGAAAAAAGGTATATAGATTATATGAAGGTTTTTACATGCATAACACCCAACTTTTTATCCTTCAATAACTGTTGACACCTAAACTTTGATATTTATTTGCCACCCGACCGCCTGAAGCCATCGAATCCAACAACGAAAAATAACTCTAGAAAGACCGAATTGAGCAGAAACAAGACCAGAGTATCCCTCATGACCCTCTTTATAAGAAGGGCTTAAATGTAATATCCACCCTTAACATATAAAAGGGGTCCCTTTAGACTCTTTCTCTCTCTCTCCACATCTCCCTCCCTCATGTAGGAGCTTGCTCCACTTCTCCCTCACTTGTAACCCAAGCTAGTCTGGAATAAAAAGGGCCGCTGATCCTCGAGACAACCCCAATTTACCGCCGACAGGACAACCCTCTCTTATTCTGTCCCTCTTTTTCCACCACCGAAATCCCGGCTCTATTCTTCGAGCAAAGTTTAAAGAACATATTTGAATTCAATAATCCTAAAAAGGCAGAGATGTATGACCTTTCTTGTTTATATTTTCTTAACTTATATTTNGGAGCTTGCTCCACTTCTCCCTCACTGGTAACCCAAACTAGTGTGGAATAAAAAGGGCCGCTGATCCTCGAGACGACCCCAATTTACCGCCGATAGGACAACCCTCTCTTATTCCGTCCCTCTTTCTCCACCACCAAAATCCCGGCTCTATTCTTCGAGCAAAGTTTAAAGAACAGATTTGAATTCAATAATCCTAAAAAGGCAGAAATGTATGACCTTTCTTGTTTATATTTTCTTAACTTATATTTATCATCAACATATCTTAATTTTCCCTATTAATTATCTGCACAAATATGTTGACCAAACTCATGCACATCACTCAATTCTCATGAATCTGCACATTAACATCTAAATCACATTAAAGTTATCATTAATTTAATTTATAAAAATCAGCATACCTGGCATATAAATATATAAATTAAAATTTTTATGCTTCATATATAAATATATATAAACCGAGTGGTATATATGTAAATATTCTCCTTCATCTATTTTTCCAATTCCCCCTCAAAATCCCATATTTTTCATTTTTATTAAAACCTAAAAACAGAAATTTAGATAACTAGCACTCAATTCTTATGTATTTATGAATCTCACTCTAAAATTTAATTTTTTAAAAATATAACCCTTTGCCTATGTATAAAAAAATAAATTTTACTATGAAAAAGTGCGATGAGTAGTTNCTAAATCACATTAAAGTTATCATTATCTTAATCTATAAAAATCAGCATACCTGGCATATAAATATATAAATTAAAATTTTTATGCTAGATATATAAATATATAAAAACCGAGTGGTATATATGTAAATATTCTCCTTCATCTGTTTTTCCAATTCCCCCTCAAAATTGGTAAAAATTCAACCCATATTTTTCATTTTTATTAAAACCTAAAAACAGAAATTTACATAACTAGCACTCAATTCTTATGTATTTATGAATCTCACNAAGGGCCGCCGATCCTCGAAACAACCCCAATTTACCGCCGACAAGACAACCTTCTCTTATTCCATCCCTCTTTCTCCACTACCGAAATCCCCGCTCTATTCTTTGAGCAAAGTTTAAAGGACATATTTGAATTCAATAATCCTAAAGACAGAAATTTATGACCTTTCTTGTTTATATTTTCTTAACTTATATTTATCATCGACATATCATAATTTTCCCTACTAATTATGTGCACAAATATGTTGACCAAACTCATGCACATCACTCAATTCTCATGAATTTGCATATTAACATTCAAATCACATAAAAGTTATCATTAGTTTAATTTATAAAAATCAGCATACCTGGCATATAAATATATAAATTAAAATTTTTATGCTAGATATATAAATATATAGAAACCTAGTGGTATATATGTAAATATTTTCCTTCATCTATTTTTCTAATTGCCCCTCAAAATTCATGGTAAAAATTCAACCCATATTTTTTCATTTTTATTAAAACCTCAATAGTTTCATACATGTATAACTATATAAATTTGGTAGTTAAAAAAAACAGAAATTTACATAACTAGCACTCAATTCTTATGTATTTATGAATCTCACTCTAAAATTTAACTTTTNCATGGTAAAAATTCAACCCATATTTTCCATTTTTATTAAAACCTAAAAACAGAAATTTACATAACTAGCACTCAATTCTTATGTATTTATGAATCTCACTCTAAAATTTAACTTTTTTAAAATATAACACTTTGCCTATGTATAAAAAAATAAATTTTACTATGAAAATGTGTGATGAGTAGTCAGGGCTGTCAAAACGGCTCGTTATTTGCGAATAACTCGTGTTCTGCTCGTTCGCTAAGTTAACGAGCGGAAGACGAGCAACACAAAACAAATTTTTGTTCGTTCGTGTTCGGCTTGTTTTGGCTTGAAATATAACTAATCAATTATATATATATATA
>JXCR01117535.1:0-13631 GCA_002079205.1 Phalaenopsis hybrid cultivar
CATGTGTGGTCGGTCTTGATAGGCCTTATTACTTGATTGTAAATCAAGCTACCTAGATTGTTCTGGCATGCATAATTTCTTAAAACTAATGCGAAGATATTTTTGAGATTTCATATTTAAAGGTACTTACGCCTCACCAAGCTCAAATGTTTAAATTCAATTGGTGCTTAGTACAATGAAGAGAGTTGTGCAACGGTCTATGCTTGTCCTTGATGGTGAATGCACAGATAGTTTGTTCGAAAGGCCAATCAGTATGCATTGGCATAACTCACTCTATATGGTAGTGGTTCTCAAAGGTCAAACCACCCATTTCCGTGCAATAAGTGAGGGCCTGAAGTCAAGGAACAAGAGCAACATGTCAAGCATATGTCTACAAATCATNTCCAAAAAGGACAGTTAACTTGATTGTTGATTATTCTTACGCGACACTTTTAGAGTGATTATTCTTACTCGACACTTTTAGAGTAAGGATATATCTTATTAGCCCTTTAGTATCCAAGTTATGTTCACCTGTACTGTGCTTCAGTAAAATCATGATGGCATAGAGCAAAATTATCTTCTTAGCATTACATGAACATTCAGTACACAAAGATAACTAGGATGCAGCACATAAGATACCCAAGATTTTGGAAGTAAAAATTCTTAAAAAGGAAAAATCACATGGTCTAGCTCAAATAAATAATTTCACTATATATGACAAAAAGTTACAACCTTTCAACCTTATCTATCTCCAAATAAAAAGGGATTACAAAGAAAGAAAATAGGTTTGGCATAAATTGATAATAGATGGACTTCAGTGTTGTTCATTAGTCGATGACAATGGATAGTAGACATCAATGTTACTCAACACTAACGACAATCGATGGCAAAATCTATTTGTAGTCCACAATAAAACAATGTATGGCAGGCATTGTTAATGTCGACGGGTGGCATTAGTGTTGGTTGCTGAAGGATGGTGGGCGTCAGCAAGAAAAGCTACAAGTCTTAGAATTTTCTACTTTGAAATTCTACCTGAATGTATAAAAATAAGGCTAATTCATAAAGTTCTAAAGGGTCATTTTGGTATCAGACAATCAAGCATGAACCTTGATATAATTATTTAGACATCTTAGTGTAAAATAAACTTATATGAAATAATCTTGAATTCATTGAGTTTTCCTTGTTGCAACGCTAGTTTGATTATGGGATTACAAAGCAATTTTAGATCAATTTTATCTATGCCAATCTATTCACAGAGTTAGATCAATTTAAACTATGTCATTACTTATTAAGAGCATAATCGAACTAGCCAAGCAGGAACTTATGACCATGCCCTATAAGAAAAGAGGCCAGTTCGAGAGTGTAATCAAATAATTTTGAATTAATGTTTTGAAACAGAGATTTTTACAAAAATAGGATGACTTGTATGCATTTTGAGGAAAATTATATTTTACTTTACACGAAGCACTTTCAAGCCAAACGCTCTATAGCATTGAGCATATTGGTCAGAACATGTGTGCATTCAATTTTGATAATATGAATGCTCTTTATGATGTGATAATTTTGAAGTAAAGTTTAAGACTACTCATACATTTTCCAGGCAAACTATAAATTAACTTCAGTATATATTTAACTTGTGTAATATTCTTAGACCTAGAATTTAAATAGCAAGCATAGTGGTGAGAGCACATGTGGATTTAAAATTTATTAGTGTGCATACATTTTAATGCGCATGCACAAATTTTGATGCACTAACATGACCGAGTAACATGATTTTTTATACTTAGAATAGATTGTCTTATGATATGCATATACATTTAATGATATTTAAAATTGACCAAGCACACGTGCTTTGAAGGTGGATGCATGCTCTTCAAGTCTCTTAGACGAATTTTAATGTGATAGATCTAAGTTAAAAAAATATCATAATTCATATAAGTTCTGAAATTATCCCATGCTATCATGTATATTTGAGGCATTAAGATGTAAGAAGGTTTTATTTTGTATCCTCCAAGAAAATGCCTTTTATCTACTAGATCGTATGTATTACAAAACCAGTTTGGATTGTGTGCATTTAAATTACTATAACTAGCTTAAATTTAATCCTTATTTGAGTGCTCGAATGGACTCCCGCAGTAATATTTTTTGCTCGCTATTTTTTTCATTTTTATTACTTTTTTTAAACCTATTAAGGAAATAAAAAGAACAGCAAAGTGGGAGCGGAGGCGAGGCGTTGGCTTGTTTGCAAAAAAAGTTAGGGGAGCAGCAAAATAAATTTCAGTGGCTGAGAGAGTCATTGTGAATTCCTTTTAAGTGGTGAATCAGCAAAAGGTTAAAATGCAAATAGAAATGGATGTTGTTAAGGAGGTGATAGAGAGCAATTATGTGTTTTGTTAATGGATTTAAAATGTTGGCATTTCCTTTAATGCTTTTAAGTATGGTATCTTTTATATAATAGAAAAAACACATGGAGAATCCATTATGGGAAAAAATCATCTATCGTAAGGTACGAGTTCCATGCTTGAGAAAAGAAGTACAACTCAAGAATTGTTGTAAATCCCTATTTAAGATTACCTCAAATATGGTTGCTCTTCTATAGTTGATGATCAGACATTTCTTGATAAAAAAAAATTAATTAATTTTTTGGTTAATTAATCGATTGGAAACCAAAAGAGATTGGATGGCAGTGTCATTGAAGTGATGTTTGATAACATCTACAACAATGTTCTAACATGTTGGTGACTCACTACATGATTACACTATCTTGTAGCGTTCTGAACTTGTACATATATTTTTAAATAGTTTTGTGATTTATCATTGCAGCACAATCATTGATGGATAAGTATTCAAAGTTATATTGGTCTTCATGTGACGCTCAATATTTGAATTCTTTTAAACTTGTATATATTTAAGGTTCAAAAACGAAGGAGATGATTTAAGAGTGATTGAGCCTAATTTTATTTATTCAAGACTATAATTAATCATATTAATGAGAAGATACGCAAATTAAAAATCAAGTTTCAAACTGGCAACGACATGATTTGTTACTGCCTTCTAAATTTAAAAATAAAAATAAAAATACAAATTAAAGAGATTGTTAACAAGTAAAGGATTTTTTTTTTGGTTCTTATTCTAAGAAAATAAAAGCAAAGCAAACACAACAAAGCATCTGAAACATTAACATGTGAAAATTTTGTTCAAGTACTTAATATAAACAAAACAAGGACAACAAATTATCTTAAAATAACCTTATTTTAATGGCAAAAATAGGTGACCTTTTGTTAAATGTTCTACATTGAGTATGTGCACAAAAAAAGCCTCTGATGGGTTACAAGTATAAGGTAAAAGGTATGGACAAGGAAAAAATAATTGCATTTTTTTAGCAATAAAAAAAAGTATAATTTTTTTAAAAATTATTAATAAGAGATGGGACATGCAAGTCTATTGGCATTTGCATGTGACTCTCAATTTCTAAAATCTTGCGAACTATTTTAATAACCCCAACAATTAAAAAGACAAAGATGTGGTTGGAGGCTTATATGCCTACAAAATCAAAGATTTACTAAAGATGTTAATAAAAAGATAAAATTAGCAATGAGTTGGGGGTATATAAGTGGGGTAAAAATTTTTGGGGAGTTCTATTGTGATACAAAAAGAATTCTTAACCACAAGATAAAATGGTTTTTAAATTAGTATAAAATAATATTTTGATGTTTAAATAATATTAAAATTTGTAAAATAATTCAAGATAATTGAAAGCCGCCCGCGCCAACACCCTCTCAGCTCTTCGGGCCCCGCCCAGGTCTCTTCTTGGTCATTTTTGTTTTGTCGGTCGGTCTTTCGGGAGAGTCGTCAACTTGTCTATTGTCGTGTAATCCTTCTCCAAGTAAACTCTCTTTCGGATCATATGATTCAGAGGAGAGAGGAATCGGGAGTCAAGGGTACATGATGACCAAGACAAATGAAAAAAAAAGTACGTGGAAGACTTTCATGAAGTGATCTTCACGAAGATGACTTCTGCAGCATACGTCCGATCGAACCAAAACACCTTGGAAGTGTGTCCGTGAAGAGGACCTTACGAAAGTGATCTACAACTAGAGATTCATATTTATGTCTGCTTTGGATTCTTCATCTTTCTATAAAGGCAAGCCCTTATAGTTAATTACATCTTAAGTGACCGAAGTCACTCAATAAAACTTTCGATTAAAGCTGCATATTTGTCCTCAGGAGGTTGAGCTTGTCATGCTCATGAAAGGGTTTAATATCTTACCACGATGTTTCGTTAAGACTTATACTGCACAGCATACAATCATGCAGGAGCAAGAAAGTGAGAATTTACGTCGCAGGTAGACGAACAACCTCGGANGAAAAATTAATTAATTTTTTGGTTAATTAATCGATTGGGGCAGTGCCATTGAAGTGATGTTTGATAACATCTCCAACAATGTTCTAACATCTTGGTGACTCACTACATGATTACANGAAAAAAATTAATTAATTTTTTGGTTAATTAATATGCCATTGAAGTGATGTTTGATAACATCTCCAACAATGTTCTAACATCTTGGTGACTCACTACATGATTACACTATCTTGTAGTGTTCTGAACTTGTACATATATTTTTAAATAGTTTTGCGATTTATCATTGCAGCACAATTATTGATGGATAAGTATTCAAAGTTATATTGCTCTTCATGTGACGCTCAATATTTGGATTTTTTTAAACTTGTATATATTTAAGGTTCAAAAACTTAGGAGATGNTGATTTATCATTGCAGCACAATTATTGATGGATAAGTATTCAAAGTTATATTGGTCTTCATGTGACGCTCAATATTTGGATTTTTTTAAACTTGTATATATTTAAGGTTCAAAAACTTAGGAGATGATTTAAGAGTGATTGAGCCTAATTTTATTTATTCAAGACTATAATTAATCATATTAATGAGAAGAAACACAAATTAAAAATCAAGTTTCAAACTGGCAAAGACATGATTTGTTACTGCCTTCTAAATTTAAAAATAAAAATAAAAATACAAATTAAAGAGATTGTTAACAAGNCGACATGATTTGTTACTGCCTTCTAAATTTAAAAATAAAACTAAAAATACAAATTAAAGAGATTGTTAACAAGTAAAGGATTTTTTTTTGGGTTCTTATTCTAAGAAAATAAANATACTTTTCTATCACACAAATGGCCCGAAGCATTTCTCCACTCAGCCAATCAACTTAAATTCTAAAATTAACATCCCCATCTATATCACCATCACTTTGAACAATACATCTGCGATATATAAATCATTCAGAACTTCTAATAATTTGATCACCCAAAGTTACACTTCTGTCACTAGAGCTACTACTACTAAAATTACATGAATGTATTCAATTTTTGTTCTACTTAAATGAAGGCCTTTAGACTCCAATGTAGACCTTCATAATTCAAGTTTTTCCGTTATTCAGTTTTAGTTCCACTCAAATGAAACCTTTAGACTCTAATGTAGACCTCCGTAATTCAAGTTTTTCCTGAGCTTTTTCTCTCGTCTTATCCACGAGAAGGATATCATCAGCAACCATACACCAAGGTACATCCTCCTATAAATGTCTAGTAAGATCATCCATAACTAAAGCAAAAAGATATGGGCTTAAAGCCGATCCCTGACGTAATCCAACAGAGATAGAAAAATATTTGGCCAATCCTTCTTCAGTTCAAACGCATGTAATAGCTCTATTATACATATCTTTAATGACTTGAATATAAGTCATATCAACACCTTTCTTCTCGGAACTCTCCAAAGGTTAACTCTTGGAACCTTATCATAAGCTTTTTTCTAAATCAATAAAAATTAAATGTAGATCCTGCTTATTATCTATGAACATCTCCATCAAACCTCTCTATAGCTGCCCTAGAAAAAATGCAAAGTAAATTTAAGGCATCAAGATATCTTATCCCTGTAAAACAGAGTTAGCCCACCCTAAAAAAGATGTACAAGAAATCTAAGATGGCATCCTACCTTTTTGTCTTCAGCAACTTTACAAAAAAAAGTTAGCATAAATATTTCCGTTTAGTTATTATTTATTTTACCCAAGGTTGTCAGTTTCTCTGATCNCAAAACAGAGTTAGCCCACCCTAAAAAGGATGTACAAGAAATCTAAGATGGCATCCTACCTTTTTGTCTTCAGCAGCTTTTCAAAAAAAAAGTTAGCATAAATATTTCCGTTTAGTTATTATTTATTTTACCCAAGGTTGTCAGTTTCTCTGATCTACTTAGTCCGAAGAGGTGGTCAAGCCAGCTCCGACCGGAAGATTTCTGTCAGCAACCATGAGTTGCGTCGTCCAAGAGATTCTTGTAGACCCGAGTGGCGGGGTTAAAGTTGTGTTTGGTGATGTTTATTCATTAAAGTTTCATTTAATTTTTAATGTCTTTTTCGTATTTTAGGTGTTGAAAATTTTAGGTTGTTTAAAACTTTTAAGTCGATTAATATTTTTGTGATTTTCATTTTGATAATTGATTTTGGGAATGACCCGGTCAAAGTCCCATGTTTCCATCCTCATGAGGTCATTGGATTTGCGGTTTGATTAGTCACAAGTAACCGGAAGGTATTTCGTTAGCAGTCATGATTTGCCTCCTCCGAAATTCCTTCTCAAATCAGGCTTTTACGGTTGAAGTTTAACTTTTAGTGATTTTTTGAAAAGAATTTATGTTATATTTATTTTATTTATTTTGCACTCCATCCCATATTATCTCTGGAATGTGTTAAGTATGTTTTTATTTTCTTATGAGAAGTCAAACACTCCTTAACTTAGGTCACTTGAATTTAATTTGGGCTAAGTTGGGTTAACCCAAAATCAATTCAAGTCAATTTGGTTTATCCCGAGTTAGGTCGGCGTAACGGGGTTTTTTTTAATTGATTTGGGTTAACCTAAGTTAGGTCGGATTGACCCAGGTTCGATTCAGCTTAACCCGAGTTAGGTCGGGATGACCCGAGGTTGTTAAAGTTGATTTGAGTNTGGCGTAACGGGGTTTTTTTAAATTGATTTGGGTTAACCCAAGTTAGGTCGGATTGACCCAGGTTCGATTCAGCTTAACCCGAGTTAGGTCGGGATGACCTGAGGTTGTTAAAGTTGATTTGGGTTAACCTTAGTTAGTTCGGGTTGACCCAAGTTGAATTTAAGTTGATTTTGGTTAACCCGAGTTAGGTTCGGTTCGGTTCAGATTAACCAGAGTTAGGTCGGGTTGACCCAAGGTTGTTTTANAGTTAACCTTAGTTAGTTCGGGTTGACCCAGGTTGAATTTAAGTTGATTTCGGTTAACCCGAGTTAGGTTCGGTTCGGTTCAGATTAACCAGAGTTAGGTCGGGTTGACCCAAGGTTGTTTTAAGTTGGTTTAGGTCGACCCGATTTTGGTCAGGCTAACGCAGGTTGAGGTTAAAGTTGGTTTGGGTTAATCTGAGTTAGGTCGAGTTGACCAAGGTTCGATTAAGGTTGATTTTGGTTAGCCCAAGTTAGGCTAGACCTGAATCCAGTCTTAATTTGGTTGGGTTTAAGACATGTTAGACCTAAGATAGGTTCGAGTTCATTAAGTCAGGTCTAGCTTGGATTGGACCTAACTCAAGTTGAAGTTAAAGTTCAGATTAAGCTAGATCTAGGTTGGTTTAGACCTAAGTCATGTTTGGGTTTGAGTTGAGTTGACCTAGGTTTAGGTTGGTTTGGGCCTAAGTTGAAATTGAGACTTCAATTGAGTTGGGTCTAGTTTAGGTTAGACCTAGATTGAGTTTAGACGTATGTTTGGGCTAGACCTAAGCCAGATTTAGTATTGGATTTTGGGTTGGGTCTCAATCAGGTTGGACCTAANCGGTCTAAGACATGTTAGACCTAAGATAGGTTCGAGTTCATTAAGTCAGGTCTAGCTTTGATTGGACCTAACTCAAGTTGAAGTTAAAGTTCAGATTAAGCTAGATCTAGGTTGGTTTAGACCTAAGTCATGTTTGGGTTTGAGTTGAGTTGATCTAGGTTTAGGTTGGTTTGGGCCTAAGTTGAAATTGAGACTTCAATTGAGCTGGGTCTAGTTTAGGTCAGACCTAGATTGAGTTTAGATGTATGTTTGGGCTAGACCTAAGCCAGATTTAGTATTGGATTTTGGGTTGGGTCTCAATCAGGTTGGACCTAAATTAAATTTCTTTGGGTTATGTCTAACTTAGATTAGACCTAAATTAAGTTTGAAATTACATTAGTTAAGCTTGGTCTAAGTGGGGTCAGACCTAGGTTGAATTCAAATTTGGGTTAGGTCTAATCTAGGTTAGACCTCAATTGGCTTTGAGGTTGGGTTTTTGATTGATTTAGGTTAGTCNAGTTGAGCTTGGTCTAAGTGGGGTCAGACCTAGGTTGAATTCAAATTTGAATTGGGTTAGGTCTAATCTAGGTTAGACCTCAATTGGCTTTGAGGTTGGGTTTTTGATTGATTTAGGTTAGTCTAATTTAGGTTAGACCTAGGTTTAATTTAAGGGTGGTTCATAGAGGGGACTTCATGACTTAACCCTCTTAATGTGTTCATTAAGGAGTAACCTTAGGGTTTTCTAAGTTAACTTTATGATTAACTTAGGTTTCACAGATTAACCTAGGTTTCTGGGACAACTTTGGTTAAAATGCCAAATTTGCACTTTTTACTAATTTAACCATAATACCCTAATTCCACTTTTAAATTTTCAGAGGTGGAAATGGTGATTTTAATGCTTAGGATTTCCCTTCTAGTTTATCTTTTCTGGTTTTTTTTTTTTTTATTTTGCTAGAAATTAGCCATTTTAATATTAGGTATGTCCCCTGACTTTAGAAAATCAGAAAATGTCCCTAATGACAAAGGAAATAATCCCTGAAATTTTCTTTTTTTTTGTATTGTATTTAATTTTTTATAATTAAAATACTCTCTTGAGTATTTAATTAATTAAAAATTAAATATAGATCGATTATTTTCATTTTTATTTTTATTATTGTTTCCTCTGATCACTGAGTTCAGAGGTATGTTTATTTTATTTTNCCAAATTTGCAATTTTTACTAATTTAACCATAATACCCTAATTCCACTTTTAAATTTTCAGAGGTGGAAATGGTGATTTTAATGCTTAGGATTTCCCTTCTAGTTTATCTTTTCTGGGTTTTTTTTTTTTTTTTATAATTACTTTTCAAAATAATTATATTTTTGCTAGAAATTAGCCATTTTAATATTAGGTATGTCCCCTGACTTTAGAAAATCAGAAAATGTCCCTAACGACAAAGGAAATGATCCCTGAAATTTTCTTCTTTTTTTTGTATTGTATTTAATTTTTTATAATTAAAATACTCTCTTGAGTATTTAATTAATTAAAAATTAAATATAGATCGATTATTTTCATTTTTATTTTTATTATTGTTTCCTCTGATCACTGAGTTCAGAGGTATGTTTATTTTATTTTTTATTTGCAAAGATATGGATTTTTAAAGTTGGAATGCTTTTTTTGGATTTATTTAAATCGAAAAATCCGAAATTTCTTACTGAACCATTAGGCGCTCACGTGATCCTCGGACGCTCTAAACTCTCACGCGGGGCTCTGCAATTCGCTGCACTTTCCACGTAAATGTTGAGGTGACCTGCGGTTCGGTGTTCGCTCCGCACGTTCTGCTGCTTTGGCTCGATCTGTGTCGTCCGTTTTGAATATAGGAAAACGAACGACATTCGTTCATCGTCCTCACGGGACAGAGAACAAAGAACCGTTAGCACTCAAACCCTAAGATCTCGCTCGATACTCAATAAAATCACATGGAGTTTGTTCCTAAAGCTTCATCTTGGTGNTAACCATTAGGCGCTCACGTGATCCTCGGACGCTCTGAACTCTCACGCGGGGCTCTGCAATTCGCCGCACTTTCCACACAAATGTTGAGGCGACCTGCGATCCGGTGTTCGCTCTGCACATTCTGCTGCTTTGGCTCGATCTGTGTCGTCCGTTTCGAATATAGGAAAACGAACGACATTCGTTCATCGTCCCCACGGGACAAAGAACAGAGAACCGTCAGCGCTCAAACCCTAAGATCTCGCTCGATACTCAATAAAATCACATGGAGTTTGTTCCTAAAGCTTCATCTTGGTGAGACGAACTTATTTATAGGGTTAGGTGGACATGCATTGTCCATTTCTTTCATAAAAGACCAAACTGAGGCTCAATTTAGGGATTTGAATCGATATCTTGTCCTAAGAGGTGAGGCCTCTATTGGGCTTAGCAGAAAGGATAGTCATGGTGCCACACAGCTCCTCCTTGCCTTAATTTGCTCTGAAATTGGTCCTAGCTATGAGCTAGACCAAATGGAGGCTCGGGTTGGTATTAGAGTGGGGGAAACTTGGATTTTGATTGAGGGAGAGGTTATGTAAGCTTGTGAAGCTTATGGGAGGTTTAATTTGGAATTTTGGTAGAGTTGATGTTGGGGTCGTGAAAGGTCCTGGATTTCAATGACAAATTTGAGGCTTTATGGTAGTGGAGATGGCTTGAGATGGGTGGGGATGAGTTGCACTGTCAGTGGAAGTGTTTTTACTATTGAGAGCTGATGGTTTGGGTGGTTGCCTAAGGAATTATGTGTGGTGAGGTGCCTCTCGGGTTAGGGATATTTATAGCAACGGTAAGCCAAGGGAGAGGCCATGGCTGGCCTGGGGAAGCTCTGGTGGTGTCACAGAGAATGTGCAAAGAATCTCCAAGGACATTTAGCATGAGAATGGAAGCTTTCTCCACCTTTGATGTTTTGACCATGAAAGCTCCAATGGTGAGGAAGATGATATGTCCAAGGTGTAAGGGGATCGGAGGAGCTTTTGGCGTGGTGGCTAGGACCAGGATTGGTCTGGTTTGACCCACCCTTGACCTAGTTTGGCTCCTCAAGGTTTGAACATGGGCAAGGTGAACTTGGGTGCCATGTGTAAACCCCCTTGTATAAGTGTGCATGGCTTGTCATCTAGTGTTTGGATTTAGGTTAGATTAATTTATTTTAATTTTNGGGTGAACTTGGGTGCCATGTGTAAACCCCCCCTGTATAAGTGTGCATGCCTTGTCATCTAGTGTTTGGATTTAGTTTAGATTAATTTATTTTAATTTTTTGAGTCATCCATGTGACATGGTGGGTCATTAGGTCATGTTTGTGTCGTGGCTAACCCATGGAGAATGGGCCATGGGCTCTCCAATGTGGTCTTGGGCTTTTGGGTTTAGAGTTAACCTAAATTTGTTTAGGTTTAGCCCAATAACTTAAGCTTAATGGGCTTTCCATAATTTACCTAAATAAATAATAAGAGTTATGGAGGTTGGCTCCCTGGTGGAATTTGATCTCAAAGTGGTTTTAGGTCTTAGTCAGATTGAACCAAATTAGTCTTCATTGAGATGGGGTCAATTCTTCCATAATTGGCTCATTTAGATTTGGGCCCAATTGGACTTTGGTGATGCTTGGTGATTTCAATTTCTTAGGGCCAAATTCATGTGATTTCAATTCTTCTTGTCAATTTTAGGGTTAATAGGTGTTGGGAGAGCTTTCGGTGAGACTAAGGCTTGATCTTTGTGAATCACTTCTTTTCCCCTTTGGATTTTTGGTGTAAGGTGGTAAGAGCTCTTCATTGGCCTAGGTCTAGCCTCCTGTCTGATGTGCTTTCCCTAGCTCAATGAGAATCTTAAGGATATCTAACGGATCCCTAGGGGAATTCCTAGGGTTTTGAGTTATATAGGTAGCCTAGGGAATCTTCCACCTATAAGGAGTCAACTTGGGCTTCCACCAGGCTAGACTCTTAAGCATCTCAAACAAGGGTTGAGAATTTAAGCTTAACCTCAGGAAACCCCAAATGAGTGTAGGACTGGCTAGAAGTTCTATATGGGTGAGTCACATCTCTAATCATCTAGGAAGGTCACTAAGGAACGCTAAGGCTAAGTTCTAGGTTCTTATAGTAGGGAAAAATGGTCCTCACAAAAGTGAGGTCAACACTTATTAGCGATTATCATATGGCCACGAAGCTACACCTTTGCAAAGTTTCATGATCAACATGCTTAACCTTATATGTAGTATATTACTGACCACAAATTTTATGCTTAATTATATGAGTATATTAATAATATGAATTTTTAATATTTAGTAATCTTAATAATTTTTTTAACATGTTAAGTACAAAATAAAATTNATTTCAATTCTTCTTGTCAATTTTAGGGTTAATAGGTGTTGGGAGAGCTTTCGGTGAGACTAAGGCTTGATCTTTGTGAATCACTTCTTTTCCCCTTTGGATTTTTGGTGTAAGGTGGTAAGAGCTCTTCATTGGCCTAGGTCTAGCCTCCTGTCTGATGTGCTTTCCCTAGCTCAATGAGAATCTTAAGGATATCTAACGGATCCCTAGGGGAATTCCTAGGGTTTTGAGTTATATAGGTAGCCTAGGGAATCTTCCACCTATAAGGAGTCAACTTGGGCTTCCACCAGGCTAGACTCTTAAGCATCTCAAACAAGGGTTGAGAATTTAAGCTTAACCTCAGGAAACCCCAAATGAGTGTAGGACTGGCTAGAAGTTCTATATGGGTGAGTCACATCTCTAATCATCTAGGAAGGTCACTAAGGAACGCTAAGGCTAAGTTCTAGGTTCTTATAGTAGGGAAAAATGGTCCTCACAAAAGTGAGGTCAACACTTATTAGCGATTATCATATGGCCACGAAGCTACACCTTTGCAAAGTTTCATGATCAACATGCTTAACCTTATATGTAGTATATTACTGACCACAAATTTTATGCTTAATTATATAAGTATATTAATAATATGAATTTTTAATATTTAGTAATCTTAATAATTTTTTTAACATGTTAAGTACAAAATAAAATTGTACATTAATCATGAAAATGAAAGTTTAAAATAAAGTAAACTTAATAATTTATGTTGCGTCATTATAGCAAATGAAGAAGCAAGATTGATCATGATAGTTCAAAGAATTGGTTTAAGTACTGAAATATAATATGCTTTTCATTCAAAGATATAACCATCATGATATTATTGACCACATGTTTTAAATGAAATAGGTGTTTTGGGTCTATTTGATGCTTATGTTTTCTTAGCCAGAGGGATAAACATTTTCTTATTATGGATTCATGCATTTGTCTAAGAGTTGCTCTAGCTATTTTTGGTGAGCATAAATTGCCTAAACGATCATAATATGAGAGCCATAGTGAAAAATAAGATATGTTTTGTAGCATATTATGTCACAAATTAGTGTCAAATAGAATGGACCAAGAAAATGGCCACCGAGAAAGATCCCCAAGAACAAATGGAGATTCACCCCTAAGATTTAGCGGGCTTTTAAGAAGAATCATTGGCAATATTTCTTAATGGATTCTCAATCATTCTGGAAAATCTTGAAGACGAGGTACGAATCTTTGTTGAGTTTTTGGTCTATAATGAACTTTCTAGCGAACAACCTAGCCAGTTTGGTAAAATTAAAAGTGGGCCCATATGGAAAGTGCGGAATCAGGAATGGGCCTATGGACCTAAACCCTTTAGAATGATCAATAATAATTCTATAATGATCCGCATGCTCATACAAAACAAAAAACCCATCATAATAGTCTAAGGCTAGCAAGTTGAACAACTTCAAAATGAGGCATCCTGTAATAGCATTGGG
>JXCR01117545.1:0-21444 GCA_002079205.1 Phalaenopsis hybrid cultivar
AAAAACATTAGATTTTTGGTTTAAATTTAGAATAATATATGCTTAAGCAATCAAAATTTATATTGTATTCAGCTGACAATAAATTCAATTTATAAATTAAATTCTAAGAAGAAGAATAATCTGACTCCTTATTCTTCCAATGGCTTGTTGATCTCACTTGCGACCCTCCAGCTTTTTCTGCTCTTTAGCTGGGAAAATATAAACGTGGAATAAAAAACCACATCAGAAATATGAATAAACTGGACATAAATGTAAAGAACAAGAGAGTGGATTCAAAATGTTGCAAGAGATTGAAAATCAATGGTTTTGGGCTGATTTGATTAGTGCAACAGAGGCAAAATGTTAAATTATTACTAAAACAAAGGTGTAATAAAAAGGATAATTATATACAAAACACTAAAAATATTGTTATCTATTAAATTAGCACTCTGTGATGTTTTTGAACAAAGCCGATGCATTTATGCATTGCCACTATCAAAATCATTGAGAATTTGATAGAAACGAAAAAATATGGGTTTGGGTTTAATTGTAACTATGGGTGATCAAATTATTAAAAGGTGTGAACGTTTTAGATATCTCGGGTCTATTGTTCAAAGTGATGGTGATATAGATGAGGATGTTATTCGTATAATTCACGTTGGTTGGTTGATGTGGAGGAATGAATAGGGCCTATTGTGTGATAGAAAAGTACCGCTAAGACTGAAAAGAAAATTTTAGAGGATAGGGATAAAAACTGTAATGCTCTATGGCACTGAATCTTGGCTTTTAAAAGAGAAGCCTAAAATAAAGTTAAGTGTTGCCGAGATGAGAATACTTAGGTGGACGAGTGGCTTGACACTTTAAGAGAAAATATGCAAAATGAATATCTGCGATAGGGTTGGTGTAGTTCAATGGCGAACAAGATTAGAAAGAATCGTCCTAGATGGTTTGGTCACATTAAACGTCGACCATTTGATGATCCGGTTAGGAGAATAGAAATGTTAGATTCAACTTATGTTAAGAAAGACAGAGGTAAACCTAAAAAGATTTGAGCGTGTTATATAAAGAATGATCTTTATTTAATAGAATTAAAGGAAAATATGACACTCGATAGGACGCAATGGAGAAAAAGTATTCATGCAGCCGACCCCACTTAGTGGGATAAAGGCTTATTGTTGTTGTTTAATTGTTAATTTTGACATTTGAGTGAGAATTTGAAGAATGGATGAAAAATGATGCAACATTTTCAAATAGCAATGTTTCAAGTGCTATGTATGTAATTGCTCCTAAGAAAATGATGATTCCTATAAATTATGGTCGACAATTGAATTAATTTCTTCATGGATTGAGCTATTATGGAGAATTACATACACAACACTGAAAAATATTGCTATCTAACTGACATTCAGGCAATTTTTTGAACCGAAACGATACATTTACACTTGCCACAATCAAATCATTGAGAAATTGATAATAGTGAAAAATATAATTTAGAGCTTTATAGTGAATTTTGATATTTAAGTAAGAACTTGAAAATTAGATGAAAGGGGGTGCCAGATTTGTGAATAATAATATTTCGAGTGATATGTGTGAAATTGCTCCTTAACATTTTGATTTAATAATTTTTTAAGTACATAAAAATGAAAAGATGATCAGGAAGTTTAGAAGCCCTATAAAAATCTAATTTTATCTTTATACATCATCAATCAGAATTATAAGACAGTTCTATGACAACATCAAATGTATTTGATTTCAAACAATCAATAAATTTCGAAATTGCATTTCTCTTTAAACTGCTAGAGCTTATGAAATTTAAAAGGTTGAGGTTAGGCCCAAAAATTAGATCCATCTCATTCTCGGTATAATAACCGGAATTCTAATAAGCTTGCTGCCAGACAAATGTTTAAATAAAAACAAGAATTTATTAGAATGGGTAGATGTATAAGAAACTAACATTATTCCTAAATCCAGAGAACCCTTTAAATATCCTTTATGCGAAATAAGAATTTCAAACAGAAATGACATGTAATATTTAAATTAGAAATTTCCGGAATTAAATTCAGAACAGTCTAAACTCATACTTCGACAAAAATATACTCGAAAAAAGCGTGTCAACGATATGAACCCAATGACAAAAAAATTTAATCCGAGTCTAAATGAGCACAAAATCAAACACTTGAAGTGAATTTAAAAATTTCATGACGCTATTTAAAGGACAAAATGATCATTAAATCTCATGCGCTTGTCAATATGTAAGGTTCGACAAGAGGTATCCAATGAGTCCAAGATTATTTAATTCTAAAGTCATTAAGATCCTTATATGTTAGAGAAATGATTCGTGATTAAAGAAACCAACATAATATTTTGATAGAGGGGATAGGCTAAAATTATAAAATGTCACCCGAAAGAAATTATAAAAGACGGCGCCATATTTTTATAAAAAATGATATGGATATAAAGAGATTATAAATCTGAAGAACTTAAAAGCCCAGTCCAACAATCAATCAATGAACCATCATTACTCGACTAACACTGTCAAATTATCATTACTCAACTGTCTTCGCCTGACCTACATGACACTTCTATTGTCACACTAGCACCATGACACATCCACCATGTATGACCGCCATCACTCGACAACCATAGTTCATTTAATGTTGCACAACTATGTTAGTTTAAGAGCAATCATACGAACAACAACGTCCAATGCTAACCAATCGCGATGCCCAACTGACATCACTCAACTACAATAATCACCCTTCAATACACCTTGGTATTCTCCACTGCATTCACATAAGGTCAAGTTTATATTCCATACCATATAAACTAGTCTTCTCCATTTGAATGGACGAACGAGCCTCTTAAATTTCAATTACAAAGTAAACTATTCCAATTAGGTTAGACCTTGTGATTTTTTTTCCCTTTCAAAATTTTCATATAAAAACTCTAATATCTCTTCCGAATAGTTTATTTCATATGTGGGATCTTCATACAAATCTAAGACGTAAAACTCATTCTACTATCATGCATATTTTAATATGCAATAGATCAACACCGTCGATGGGAACAAATCATGGAGTAGAAGAACAAATGCATAAGACAATCATAGAGTAGACGAACAAATTATTATCAATAAGGCTACCAACTCTCATCCCAAGTAGAGTAAGAACAATCAAGAAAATGCTGCCCAAGTATCCCAACAAAGAAAATAAGAACTTCAGAGAACATAGGATCTACCATAAACAATGTACATATAGACAGCAGAAGTATATGCCACTAAATATAACTGATCCCAATGTTGCAATGGTCATTTAAATACTGAGTACTAGGTGGCCTAATCCAGTAAAACCACATACTAGAAATTAGGAGCAAATTAAACATACTTTTTTGCATAAAATTTAAATGATAAAAATCATTAAATTTAAGACCTTGATTACTTTTTAAATATTAATGTTTTAAAAAATATTTAAATTACTATTTATAATTGGAAAAATATATTTTAATATATTTTTTTATTTATTTAATTTCAATAATAAATAAATAACCCAAACTGAACTTCTAAACTATTTACAATGAATTGCATTTGTTTTATCGTTGTTTTGAAAGCATAAAATCAAATATATTTTTTATTTCAAAGATTAGCCTAAACAAAAGTTAAAAAATAAAAAAGATAACCAAATGGCCCCTTAATATCGCAAAGGGACTATGCAAAAAGACAAGTAAAACAATCATAATAAATAATTACTTACCAGCCTTCTCCTCTTCGCGCTTCTTGGCAGCTTCTTCACGTTGCTGTCGAATCATGGCCAGTCGATCTGAAAAAAGTGAACTGAAGTTAAATGATGGATTAAAAAATAGGGGCATTTACATGCATACCACCCAAGTCCTATAATTTACCTATCTAACACCAAAATTTAACTTTTTACATTTCTTTTTTCTCCATTGTGTCCTATTAAATGTCATAATCTTTTTACATTTACATCACCCAAATATTTCATCTCATTATTATAAGTCTTCAAAAGTGAAATACGCTTTTTTCACGCATAAGTAAGATGTCATATATGTAAAAGTTGAAGTTTAGGCTGAGATTTGTAAATACATAGGAATTTAGCGGTATGTGTGTACACCTAAAAATGACCTGCATGAATTTCGAGACAATCTAAATGTTCAAATAAAAAACACTATAAAGACTTGTAACTTTCCTATTAAAGTGAGATATTAATAAAAAAACCATAAAAACATATAACTTCCTATTAAAGTGAGACATTAGTAAAAAGACCATAATAACATGTAACTCTCCCAATAAAGTAGGGGCAAACAGGTAATTTTAGACTTGTTCCCTCTTTCTCACATAAATAATGAGTCCATAGCATATAAAAAGGGGGTTCTTCTCCCTCGACTTTTCTCATGTAAGGAGAGCATCTCCCCTTCTCAATGTAATCGTTATTTTTGATATATAAAGGGGCCCAAGAGCCCAGGAACTTCTCAGTTCGCTTTTACGGGACAAGTTTATGCGTGCTATTTTATTTATTTTCCCTTCTTTTTCTCTTTATTTTTCCCTCAAGGTCCCTACCGCTCCGATCCTTGGATATGCCTCGCAAGACATATTTGAATTTAACATCTTAAAAGATGTGGTGAGTGTAGAACATGCTACCAACAAGAAGAAAAACAACAACAATGAGGAAAAATATCTCAGAGACACTCGTAACAGAAAGCAAGTTAAGGAGTTCATGCAACAACAGATCCGGAGCTAGAAACGTCGTTTCAGTCGTCTTCCTAGAGGTTTGGCTAGGAGGAGAGTACCGCAAAACGAATGTTGACTCCCAACAGTTGAAACAAGCTGGTCAACCACCATTTGGTTAATTCCAAGCAGCCGACACATCATCTAGCAAAAAAAGTGGAGTGTTACTTCACAACGTATCTTGTGTTTTGACACAAATTTCTTTAGCATTGTTCCAAGTTCAACTGACACTCAGGGAACTTGATTTTGAGTGAGCGAACAAAACTTTAACAAAAAAATCCCTTTGGGGCGAGCAAACAAAAGATTCCCCTCCGGGGAGACAACAAAAGAATCCGCTCTGAAGTGAGCAAATAAAAAACTCTCCTTCGAGGCTAGTAAAAAAAAATCTCTGGGGCTAGCAAACAAAAGACCACTCCAAGGAAAAAACCAGAAAGCTCTCCTTCGGGGTGAGTAAGAGAAAAAAAATTCACTCCGAAGCGAGAAACAAAAGACTCTTCCTAGGGCGAGCAAATGAAAATCCACGGGATGAGCGAGCAACAGACAGTCCGACCTAGAAAATGAAATAGGTGAAGACTAAGACTTGAGTTGGTTGATATCACGACTAACAATTTCTCTAAGGGTCACCAATCAATATAGACAACCAAATCAACATAAGCGAATACCAAAACACAACACAAACCAAAGAATCAATTCAGAGAAAAATGCTTAAAAGTGACGGGGTAGCGCAAAAGAGACCACAACATAGTACAGAAAGCGCCCAAACAGGGAGCATCATCAATGATTCACGTAATCATGTTTTTTTCCTCTAAAAATTTTCTTGTTTTATCGCAGCTATCGATATCAAGGAGCAACAAAATTGAAAAACTTAATATGTACACCTAAAAATGATTTGCACAAATCTCGAGACAATCTAACGGTCCAGATAAAAAGATAGATGACGAAAAATATGCCAAAAATCATTTATGACTAGAAAATCATCATAAAGACCTATAACAATCATGTTAGAACAAGACATTAATAAAAAGGCCATAATAATATGTAACTTTCCTATTAAAGTAAGGGCAATAATATAATTTTAGACTTGGTCACTCTTTCTCCTATAAATAAGGAGCCCATAACATGTAGAAAGAGAACTTTTCTCCTTAGTTTTTCTCGTGTAGGGAGAAGTCTCTCTCATTCTCCATGTAATCACTATTTTTGATATATAAAAATGAACAAAGAGCACGAGAACATCCCAATACGACCCTACGGAATAAGTTTATACGTGTTATTTCATTCATTTTCCCTTCTCTACATCTTTCTTTTTCTCTCTCAAAGTCCTTACCGCTTCGATCATTGGGCATGACTCACAAAATAAATTTGGATACTACATATGAAAATTTCCCTTAAACACATAAATCTCCTCAGTTAATTTTATGCATGGTAAATATTGTCGCTTCTCCCATCCTGCTTTGATTAAATAGCGCTTGGGCAGCTCCACGATATGGAAGAGGTTACTTTATATCAGAGACTGGGCGAAGAATTTCATTTATTGGGAGGTGGGTGGTGGAAATATTTCATTCTGACATGATTGTTGGTCCCATGTGTTGCTTGAGATGAGGGATTTGAGGTATTCTACTCTCAAGGTTTCGGATACTTGGGTTGATGGCCACTGGAATTTGCCTCTCCTCACAAGCATTCTAGGAATAGAAGGAGCTTCTTTCATTTCCACTATTCCCTTTGATCCTCATACGCAAGATACACTTATTTTTAAAATTCCTATGAATGCCTCCATTACTAAATCCTTATACGCCTCTTTACACACCTTTCATAAACTNTGAAGGAGCTTCTTTCATTTCCACTATTCCCTTTGATCCTCATACGCAAGATACACCTATTTTTAAAATTCCTATGAATGCCTCCATTACTAAATCCTTATACGCCTCTTTACACACCTTTCATAAACTCCCTTGGGGTGAGGGGGTGTGGAGTTGGGCCCTTACTCCCTCTATGTCTTTCTTGGCATGACGTATCTTTCATTCACTTATACCTTGTGATGATATTTTAAAGATGAAAGGATTGAGAATTGCTTCTAGATGTTGCTTATGCAATTTGGCGGAGGAGACTATAGAGCATATCTTCTTTCTTTGTCCTTTCTCAATTTTGCTTTGGAGGAAGGCATGTCTATGGTTTGGTACTATTTTCACTCCTGAAAGGAACCTTTGGCTCACCTCTACGCTATGCAATCCGAAGAATAAGCAGAAACATTTTTTTTGCAAATCTATCCTTATATCATATGTTGGTTTATTTGGATGACTCACAATGACATTATTCATGAAGGTAAGACCATTCAGAATACGATGGTTTTTACTAATATTATTGCTTATATTAATAAGCTCTGGAGATTGGGACATTCTAAAAATAACTTCTTTTCGGACATCAATTATTTTAGCTCTTTGCGGCATTCGNTTATGGTTTGGTACTATTTTCACTCCTGAAAGGAACCTATGGCTCACCTCTACGCTATGCAATCCGAAGAATAAGCAGAAACATTTTTTTTGCAAATCTATCCTTATATCATATGTTGGTTTATTTGGATGACTCGCAATGACATTATTCATGAAGGTAAGACCATTCAGAATACGATGGTCTTTACTAATATTATTGCTTATATTAATAAACTCTGGAGATTGGGACATTCTAAAAATAACTTCTTTTCGGACATCAATTATTTTAGCTCTTTGCGGCATTCGAGTATGGATGAGAGGAGGCTTCCTCATACACCCATTTTGGTTAGATGGCGTCCACTTTCTAGAGGGTGGATTAAATTTAACACGGATGGTAGTTGGAAAACCAACAGTTCTGGCAATGGGGGCATTGCTAGAGACTACGCGGGGAACTGTATTATTTTCTTTTCTACTCCTTCCTTTGTTGATACGCCCCTGGAAGCTGGGCTCGAGCCAACTTAACGGTTGTTATAATGGCTCAAAATCTCAGTTGGCACTTTATTATTTTCGAATGTGACAATCGTATCATATTTGATATTTTGGCTAATGGTGCTGACGTATTACATCATATTCGAATGTGACAATCGTATCATATTTGAATGTGACAATCGCATCATATTTGATGTATTACATTAAGAGGATCAANTATTATTTTCGAATGTGACAATCGCATCATATTTGATATTTTGGCTAATGGTGCTGACGTATTACATCATATTTGAATGTGACAATCGTATCATATTTGAATGTGACAATCGCATCATATTTGATGTATTACATTAAGAGGATCAAATGTTTGATCTCCAATATGAATGTCAGGTGGAGTTTCAATTTCAGGGAAGAGAATCAATCCGCTAATTGACTTGTCAATTTAGGGAATTCATCTGGTATTTGCAGGGTGGGAACTAATCCCCCCCCCTCCTTACGTACTTTGCTTGTGGGAGATAACTTGGATGCCCCTTATATTCGTCGGGATGTTTTCAATTGAGATAGTTACTTTGGGAGGCACATGGCTTCTTAAGTTGTATTGCGAGATTTGCTTATGGGGGGAGTAGCAATATTTGCTTATTCACTCTTTGCTGGATGATTTTCTAATTCTTTCGTGGAGGCCCAGGGCTCCACTGATTGATTCGAGAATACCTAATTGGGAGGCCCATGGCTCCCTTTTTGGACTCCGATGTAAATGTTTTGATTACCCCTTTTGCTTTGATTATTTTCTGTTATAAGGTTGGAGGTCTATTCACTATAGCTTTGTAAGAAATTTGGATTGGGGGGTCTGCTGTTCTTGGGAGCATCATATTCTTATTTTTACTTTATATGTNCGACTCCACTGATTGATTTGAGAATACCTAATTGGGAGGCCCATGGCTCCCTTTTTGGACTCCGATGTAAATGTGTTGATTACCCCCTTTGCTTTGATTATTTTCTGTTATAAGGTTGGTGGTCTATTCACTATAGCTTTGTAAGAAATTTGGATTGGGAGGCCTGCTGTTCTTGGGAGCATCATATTCTTATTTTTACTTTATATGTTGGATGGTATCATAAGATTTGCATGGAGGCCCATGGCTCCATTGATATCCCTGAGAAGTTGCATATGGGAGGCATATGGCTCCTTATTTTAGTTGTGGTTAATACATTGAGTCGAAGGTTGGAATGGGGCGGTTTCTCCCCTCTGCTNCTATGGCTCCTTATTTTAGTTGTGGTTGATACATTGAGTCGAAGGTTGGAATGGAGCGGTTTCTCCCCTCTGCTCCTGCCCTTTCTGTTCTCCGAGAATGGAATTGATATATTTCACGTGGAAAATTTTGTGCTCCATAACCCGTGGTTTCCCCTTTGTTTTGGTCTGGATTTGGGTCTCTCGGTTGGGGGGATTCTCCCCTTGGGTTATTGCTCTTTTCTCTTTTACTTCATTCCTTATATGTTTGTTGTTGTCATAGTTTTTGAGATGCAGGTTTTGGTTCTTCTGGGAGCTGCTCTTTCGAGTTTTTTCCAGCATTTTGGACGCCTTCTTCTAGCTTGCTACTTGCATTTTTTTATTGTCTCCTTTATACATGTTCAAATGGGTATACGAAACTATTTGGATATACATTTTGAGTGGATATATGTAATTTTGATATACCGTCTCTATCTTTTATATAATTTTTGCTTTTTTAGTGGAGTTATAATGTGGAAGGAGGAACCCTTAGGATCGTGGTAATTGTTGTATTTTTCTTTTTTGTAGTGGGGATCCTCATTTCCTCAATTATTTTGTAGCCGCCTTTTAATATTAACGAGTAAGGAGCCATGAGTTGTTCTTTAATATATATATATACCAAAAATATAGAAAGAATACTATATTGATGTCACATGAGCATAAGCCTCATTGCCTCTAAAGGACTCAAAAGTTATGTACTGCTATTTATGTTACTGCTATTTTATAATTGTTAGGATTTTCCTTCTTGCACTTAAGATTACTTCGAACAAGATTCAACGGTGTAGTATACTAGAACTTTAGCTATTATGACGACACTTATCATCATGGGATTGATACATGAACTCTTTATCTGTATATTACTTGATCGACATGTACCTTTGAATAATTTACCGATTACTTCGCAGCAATTTTGAGCATCATATATCTTTCTAGAAATACTAATGTTATGGATTATTTAAATGTAAAAAATGAATGAAAAAAATATATAAATGATATGAGTTATATAGATTGTTTGTACATACATATTTGGTTATGATGAAGTTCGCCTCTTTGCAGTATTGATGCGGAAACATTAATGCACTCGTTCATATAATTGAAAAACCATATTCATATTAATGTACCTAAATTAATACAATTTTAGACTGCGCTCCTGTGAAAGATAATACATATATAAAATGATATAGACATGTTATTAATATAATAAAACACATTGAATGTTATGAAATATCATGGTCGATCATATACATAAATTATCAAAATGTTTTTATACATATTTATTAAAAGTTTAATTGTTATACATATTGTTTCATTTTTGTTACATTATAGTCGTTTAAGTATAGATATACTTGCTGACATTTATAGATCACTATTGCTTTAAATTAATATTATATATTTAATCATTTCATTAAAAGATGAACAATAAAAAAAATTTGTATATAAGATGTGAACGATCTGAGCTAAGATAAAAAATAAATTATATTATTTTAATTGATTTCTTTAGTGGTTCTTAATTTCATTGTATTTGGATTATAAACTAAATAATAATTTTACTATCCGCACGTCTGCACCCACCTTGATTAAATCTAATCCTCGAGTTCGGTCGTGGCATTTTATAAATTTACATTATGACAATATAATTATATTATGTTACAAAATCCAACTATTCAAACTCATCCAATTGACGAGCAAAGGAATAAAGAATATTCAATTGTTGCCCTTCAATTGGGAACATAATTATAGAAATAGATGTGCAAAAATAAAATAAAGAGGCCTTTACATACATAGCACACAATTCTTATGTATTTACACATCTCACAAATTGTAATAGTTAAAATTAAAATAAATAAATAAATAAACAACAAAAAATCAAATGACACAGATAACCGTCTCTAAGTTTATCTTAAGAGTCGTAAGTCCCATTTTCAAATACTAATCGAAGCAAAGAAAAAAACTAGAGAGGCGAGAGCATAAGTGCTCGNGCGTCTGCACCCACCTTGATTAAATCTAATCCTCGAGTTCGGTCGTGGCATTATATAAATTTACATTATGACAATATAATTATATTATGTTACAAAATCCAACTATTCAAACTCATCCAATTGACGAGCAAAGGAATAAAGAATATTCAATTGTTGCCCTTCAATTGGGAACATAATTATAGAAATAGATGTGCAAAAATAAAATAAAGAGGCCTTTACATACATAGCACACAATTCTTATGTATTTACACATCTCACAAATTGTAATAGTTAAAATTAAAATAAATAAATAAATAAACAAAACAAAAAATCAAATGACACAGATAACCGTCTCTAAGGTTATCTTAAGGGTCGTAAGTCCCATTTTCAAATACTAATCGAAGCAAAGAAAAAAACTAGAGAGGCGAGAGCATAAGTGCTCGTGTATGGACGAGAATTTAAGGGTTTCGTGGGAAGAGGAAGGAGGAGGAAGGAGAAGAAAAAGAAGAGATAGGAAATGGAGCCAGCGAAGCTCGCACACGTAGTTTATGGCAAGTGCTCATGAACTGAAGAAGATGCCACCAAGGAGCTCCCATACAAGAAGGAAGTGGAAGGAGACGAGAAACCACCACGTGTGAGAGAACCTACTAAGAGGGATTCTTCTGTGGGTGCTTGCATGAGAAGTCAACATCACCGCTTGTTGTGGGTTAGCATGAGATTGACAAAGCTAGCATCGTGCATGAAGGAGAAGACGTGTCGACGTGACATGCAGGACGGGCACGGCTGCACCACTTGTGGGAAGAAGAAGTGAGCGGCTTGTGCATCTTGTAGGAATAAGAGGAAGCCTCACATTTTGTCCAACTAGGAGCGCCTCTGCGCAGGAGGCATCTCAATAGAAGAAGCATAGAGACACTAAGGGTCCGTTTGGGGCAACTTATAAGTGTGGGCGGCGTTTTCAAAATGCCGTCGTACCATTTGTTTCGCGTGTTTCGTCAGCTTATCTGAAACTGCGTTTGGGTTTTACACTAAACGCAGGCCGCGGGTCGACCCCTGCGGCCGGCCCGCGGGCCACGTTTCAGGATAACCAGCTTATCCTAAAACGCACAAGCTGCCCCAAACGAACCCTAAGTGCGAGTTCAAACAAAGGAGAGGAAGCTTGATGCTTATAGGTAAGTGTTAAAGTGTGTTTTTAAGGATTATTTTTTATGTATTAATTGATTTGAAATTAAGTACTTAGGATTATGTTAATAAAAATTAGATATCAAATAAAGTTTTTTGGATTGAAGTGAGGAATTGACGACAGGGAAGGAGGTAAAGTTTAAATTTTTTATTTATATAAGTTATTTTAATTAATAGTTATTAAATTGACATTAACAATATGAATGCAAAATCTTANCTTTTTGGATTGAAGTGAGGAATTGACGGCAGGGAAGGAGGTAAAGTTTAATTTTTTTATTTATATAAGTTATTTTAATTAATAGTTATTAAATTGACATTAACAATATGAATGCAAAATCTTAGATTGAGAAACTTATGATGCAAAAGGGATTGTATTTTAGATTGTGGAGTTCAAATAAGAGAAAGAAGTGGTCAGAGGTATGTTTACGGTTTTATCAAAAGTTACAAGTAAATGCTTAAATTAATGTATACTTTGAAAATACTTTAGATCTTAATTAAATGAAAATAATTTGTAGAGAATCACCAAGATGATTAAGTGAAAAAATAAGCACATAAAGAGGCTTCCTATAAGCCAACGTGAGTAATTATATTTCTAAATTTCAGTAATTTTTATTATTCAAATTGTATAATAAATTTCATTCTTGCTCTAGTTCAATTAGATTTAGATTACAATAGATTATTCATATTGTTAGATAAGAAATGTATACAAGATAAATAGTTGCACATTAGAGAAAGAATGCATGTTACCACTGTTGCATAAATAGTTGTATATTAATTTTCCAAGAAAAACATCGAATTATTACATGATATTTAGAAGTATGCATGTAAAAAATCTTACATCAAAGAAATGCATAATAATTTATCCATAAATTTATTATATTATTGTATTTCATTTTCATTCTAAAAAAAGTGCATTCATTTATTATTAAATGAATGATAATGTATGTTATGAAGAATGAAATAGTGTATATATGAATATTTGTATATGTATGCTAAGAAGAATTCACCCCCTTATGATACAGACAGGGGACGTTAGTGGAACCGCAGATATAGATATTATCCTACCACCCCAGACAATTGTGATGTTTAGATCACTAACCACTGTGCGGACATGAGAATATCAACTAGAGGCGAGCAGACATATTTTCAACTCAGACAATTGTGTAAATTAGATCACAAACCGTTGTACCGATGGAATAATATTAACCAAGGATGTGTTGAGTTATGTTTTGACGGTGCTCTTAAGACATGTGAATTTTAAAAGTATAAAATAAAATTGAAGTTAAAGTTAATCATATAGAAGGTTACGTTATTTCTATTAAATAAATGGCATGAATACATACATTAGATTATTATAAGTTTTTTATAGAAATATGAAATACTATTATGCATATTATTTTCTTTTCACTAAATTGCTGTAGTTTAAAAATATGATTGCTTATGCATTATCTTTAGATAACTCATTTTTGTTGCTTTAACATATTTCAGGATTTAAGTTTTTTAATAAGATGAATAAAAAAGGAGATAATGTGTACACGAGGCAAAAACAACAACCGAAAAGATATAACTTTTGTTTGTTAATTAAATTACTTTTTTTAGTTCTTTTTTATGAATACTTGAACATTAAACTATTAGTGATAGAAATAGAATAACATAAAATTTATTTCCACCATCCGATCGTCTGTTCCATTCTTGGTTAATTCTAAGCCCCGGGCTGGGTCGTGACAAAAGTGATTTGAGAGAAAAAGTTTAAATTAACTAATATGAATTTTAATGAAAGAGCCAATAGAATGATTGAATTAAGTTATAAATAATATACATTAAAATTTCAACAGAGTTAATTAAATTATTTTATTGTTATTTCAGAATTATGGATGATTAGAAGAAACAAGGTCAGGAATGATAATGTTCAATTTGATAGACCCTGATATGTCACAATCAGTGTTGATGCATTTCTGATATGATGAATGTTGTGACTCAGTTGATTAAGAATTCTTAATCTCAAGTTAGTAGCAATGGAGGGGCACTGATTGACAAGTATTTGAACCACTTTTAAGATATGAGAACACACATCTTTTCTAGAAAAAGTCCAATGGATGTTGATAACCGGCTATTGAGAGTGGAGAACATTATAAATGAATTGTCACATCCACCAAAGAGGAGAGTTACACTTGTCATATTTGCTTTTGATGGAGAAGCTGAGAGATAATGACAAGGTCAATTATAGGAGAAATTTGGCAATTGACCTAGCCCCTTGGTACAATAGGACGACTACGTGAGAACCTTCAGAGATTGGTTTTTATCACAGCCAGTCAGTAAAAAGATGGAGGAAAAATTTATTAGGTTGGTGTAGAGAGATCGATCGGTTATGCAGTAAGAAAAGGAGTTTACTATGTTATTGAGATATGCACCGCAACTCGTTCCAAACACATAAGAGAAATGCCTCAGATGGATTGAATGATTTAATCAAGCAACAACTAGTGTCACTTGGGATGAAGACTATTTAGTGCTAGTGGAGAGGGCTAGGCGGGTGGAGATTGACTTTTAACAGACTCAGGCTCGTAAGAATATACACAAGAGGAAGAGTTTAAATGAATTGTCACCAATAGTTCTTTCTCGAGAGTCAAATTAAAAAAAGATAAAGTACTACACTGATAGAGTTATTAGCGAGGCTCAACAATAATATAGAGCCCTACATTAAGTGTAAGAAATACATCGTAGTGAACGTCTATTTTGTTTGAAGGTGTGTTATTTATGCAGACAGCTTGAACATCAGATGAAAAATTACCCTAATTTTGCTCGGAGATCCAAATCAAATGCTAACTCGGGAAGGGATTCAAATTAGAGGAATTTTAAAAAAGGATCTAATTTTAGTAGTGGCCAACAGAGGATGACGGAAGCTGGTACTGTGACTAATAAGAAGCAACAGAAGTAGAACACTCAAATGAGAGATTATTTCTTAGCTCATTAAAAACCTGAAGAACACACTGTTGTTGATGTTCATACATCGAGTTTGATGGATGATTCATTATTTAGGCGTTATGTTATCTTTTGTCATTTGAATTTCATGTTAGTTGTCTAGTGTTGAGCATCTTTATATATCTTGATTTCAGAAGTTTGGTGTTATTTTAGTTATGTTATTATGTTTCAAATGTATGGGAATTGTTCAATTGAATTATCTTATTATAGATATTGGATTTATCAAATTTGCTTTCGTTATCACTCCACAAGAATTAGACTTTTTTGAAGATTTTTGAATAGACCATGCTTAATCTGCATAATATTTAGCTGGTGTGAAGTTAATAAATTTTGAGAAAAAAATTTTATGAGAGGAGATTGTAATAACTGAAACTAAAAAATATAAAAAAATAAAATAAAATATGTGGATAACCATCTCTAAGGTTATCTTAAGAGTCGTATGTCCTATTTTCGAACATCATTCGAAGTGAAAAAATCAACCAGAGAGGCGAGAAAGAGAGTACTCTGAGTGTGGAAGAAAATTTTAAAGTTTTGTGAGACGAGGAAGGAAAGGGAACGCGATTTAGGGCAGCGTTCGTGAAGGAAAGAAGATGTCGTCGAGGAGGTTCTGTGTGTGAAAGAAGTNACATCATTCGAAGTGAAAAAATCAACCAGAGAAGCGAGAACGAGAGTACTCTGAGTGTGGAAGAAAATTTTAAAGTTTTGTGAGACGAGGAAGGAAACGGAACGCGATTTAGGGCAGCGTTCGTGAAGGAAAGAAGATGTCGTCGAGGAGGTTCTGTGTGTGAAAGAAGTGGATGGAGACGAGAAATCATATCGTGCGGGAAAACCTACCAAGAGGGATTCCTATGTGGGTGCTTACATGAGAAGTCAGCGTCACCACTTACTGTGGGTTCGCCTAAGAATGAGGAAGCTGACGTCATGTGTGGAGGACAAGACACATCGATGACGCGACATGTGGAAAGGGTAGGGCAGCTCCGCTTGTGGGAGGATGAAACGAGTGACTCGTGCATCTTGTAGGAATAAGAGGAAGCCTCACACGTCATGCGATAGCATCTCAAGCGAAGTTGAAGCCTNAAGGGATTCCTATGTGGGTGCTTACATGAGAAGTCAGCGTCACCGCTTACTGTGGGTTCGCCTAAGATTGAGGAAGCTGACGTCATGTGTGAAGGACAAGACACATCGATGACGCGGCATGTGGAAAGGGCAGGGCAGCGCCGCTTGTGGGAGGATGAAACGAGTGGCTCGTGCATCTTGTAGGAATAAGAGGAAGCCTCACACGTCATGCGATAGCATCTCAAGCGAAGTTGAAGCCTAGCGACACTATGTGCAAGTTCATACAAAGGAGGCCAGGAGTTGGTTAAACCGATGCTCATAGGTAAGCCTATAAAAAGTGTTTTTGGGGATTTATTTTATATATTAAATTGATATGAAATTAAATAGTAACTTGGGATTATGTTAATAAAACTAGAAATCAGATAAGGCTTTTTGGACTGGAGTGAGGAATTGATTGTAGTGAAGGAGGTAAAATTTAAATTTTTATTTATATAAGTTATTTCAATTAAAAAGTTACAAAATTAATATTAACATTATGAATTAACAATCTTAGATTGAGAAACTTTTTATGCAAAAATAATAATTTGGATTGTGGAGTTTTCAAATAGGGGAAAGTGATTAGATGTATGTTATGATTTTANGATGCAAAAATAATAATTTGGATTGTGGAGTTTTCAAATAGGGGAAAGTGACTAGATGTATGTTATGATTTTATCAATGGTTGTAAGTAAATGCTTAAATTAATGTATACTTCAAAAATATTTTAGATCTTAATTGAATGACAATATTAACTTTTAGAGAATCACCATGGTGATTAAGTGAAGGAATAAGCACATAAAGTGTCTCGTAAAGGTCAATGAGAGCAATCATATTTCTAAATTTCAATAATTCTCGTTATTCAAACTTTATGCTTAATTTCATTCATGCTCTAGATTTAGATTACAAAGAGTTGCATGTTATAGTAAACATTCATGTTACCACTGTTGCATAAATAGTTGTATATTAGTTTTCCTAGAAAAACATCAGATTATTGCTAGACATTTAGAAGTATGCATGTAAAGAATCTTACAAAAAACAAATGCATAATAATTTCTCTATAAAGTTATTATAATATTGTATTTTATTTTGATTCTAATAAAAGTGTATTTATCACATATAAGGAGGAATGTATGTTATGAGGAATAAAATAGTGCACATTTTTATGCATAAGTTTAGCACAAAAGTACAATGTATGCAAATATAAAAGTTTAAACGTGAGATATGTACATAGGTATGTTAAATATCCCTAAAATAAAATAAAAGGCAAATGAGCGTTAAAGCTTACCGAGATCTTTTCTAGCTTGCTCAGTTTTTCCTTGTTCCTGGAGCCTCATGTATCGCTCGTGAGCTTTTTGCTTCTCTATCTCCTCCCTGAAATAAACAAAAATGCTATTAACAATGATGGTACACAAGAAAAAATTTAAAGAAAGCTAAGAGACGGATTAGATATGTAGATACAACAATCAGATAACTAAAATGATTGATTTAGCACCAACTGATAAACCAAGAATATAATCATAAATTTTGTTACATTTTCTGAAATGGGCAAATACTATTAACACCTTAAATTTCCCATGACAACAATAACATATATAGGAGGTGGTGCTATAGTGTGTTCGATATCATAGCCTTTCAAGAAAAGAGTCAGCGCAATATTAAGGGATTGTTTGGTTTGCATAGATGGAATGCAATATAGAAGTAAAGCATTATATTTGACATGCTTACGAGGGTGCATGGCATCCAGTGGAGAACAACACTTTAAACAAAGCAGTATATTTGGAATTCAGCCAAATCCAGCAAATTCAAAATATATTGAAATTAAACTAGAGAATGAATCCCAAATGCATTGTAACTTTACAATGTATTTATTTTTCTTCCAACCAAATATTTGGATTTCCAAAACTAATGCAAAATGAATGCAATGCACTCATTTCATTGCCCACAAAATAGCCCTTAAATAAAATATCCCCATCAAAGCCCCTAACAGGATTTGCGTTAACTTAAATGGGTGAGAGAGATATCATGCTGCTACATTTTTTACAGGATTATACTAGCAAACATTAATTGGGGTTGTAGCCTAGCGCTCACTAAACTTGACTTTCCTCTGAATTACAAATTGATAAATTCTTCGGCTATCATTTTTAATGTAACAGGATTCACAACTGATGATGTACAACTGTAGTTCCATATTAGAAAACGAACTATTCAAAAAAAAAAAAAAAAGCTCTTAGCCTTTTAGTATAGTTTTTTTTTACTGTGTCGTGTTGTTAGATATAAAATAGAACCATTATTAATTCAAAAAAAAAAAAATCGAACTAATCTACAAGTGTATTTTGCATGATTGTTGAAGTCATGAAAGAGGTGCCTGAGAAATATATACTAAAAAGTTTTCCGTTGAACGTTTCCTGCACCAGAAAAACTTATAGAAAAATTGACATACACACCACACAATTCTTATTTATTTATACATCTAACAACCAAAGTTTGATATTTACACTTAATAACTCCTGGGTGTCATAAACCTATGCATTTTGTACTTTTAAAAATATGGTAATTGTACTGTTTTTTATGTGATGTTAAAGATTTGAGTGGTATGCATGTAAGATATATTTGGGTGTTAGACATGTACAAACATAAGAATTGTGTGGCATGTATGTAAATGCCCCAAACTTATAATATTTCAAAATTTGAAAACAGAGCAACAACAAAATATCAACAGAACAGGCCAAAAAATTTGCTAAATTCAGCTGCTATTCATACCAGCTTGCAGCGAACTATCAATTAAATTCAAAAGGCTGTCCTAATCTAAGCAAACCAACCTAAATCAGTTACAATACTCCAACATTGATTTGTTATTTCCAGTACATCTCTAATGTGATTAAAATGAATTTGTTACTTTCAGTTTAATGTTATTAACCATTGAAAGATTACAGGTGCTTTAATGTTACCAGCAGACTTTCTGAATGACCCGGACTGAAATAGTTGAAAGATTTACATACACACCACCCAATTTTATATATTTACATATCTAAAAATCTAAAATTAAAGTTTTATATATATGCCACCTTATCTATGTAAGAAAAGGTCTATTTCACATTTTAAAAATTAAAATAGTGGTATTTTTATTGTGATATGAAGGATTTGGTAGGTATAAATGTAAAAAAGTAAAGTTTAGGTCTTAGATATGTAAATACATAGGAATTGGGTGATATCTATTTAAATGCCCAAATGGTTTGTCCAGAAGAGATCAAGATTGCCTGCTCTTTACAATGACATAGCAAAAGAACCGAAACAAGGACCAGTATGACATTCACAGGGAAAATATCACTAGTACGACATTCTCAGGGAAAATATCTCTGAAGTTATAAGGAAAAAATTGACATGCAAAGATTGATTGGAAATGAGCTGACTGAATGAGAAGAAGAGAAAAAGCACTCACAAACCTTTCACGCCTTGAGAGCTCCGATGTCTTCTCAAACTAAAAAATAAAACATGATACCTTCAAGTTAAATAAAGTTCACATTATAACAAAACATAAACAATATAAATTTAATCTGGGCAGAAATAGACAAACTAATCATCCTCATCATAATCAATATCAAAAGCCGATCTGTAAGTTCATATTCGTCCAAAGCACCAAGCAGGTGAATGATTTGTGCAAGCCATGATGGTTTTATTATTTGTTAGTTATTTTATTTATTATTGGAGCTTTTACATGCATAGCACTCAAAACTTTCATATTTACCTATCTCGCACCTAAACTTTCATAATTATGAACAACATATGAAAAGTAGCACTCATTATCACCTTTTAACAACCAAATCCACCTTTTCATCCATAGGGAAAGTGATATGTGTGTAAAAATGAAACTTTAGATATGTGATTGGTAAATCCATAAGAATTGGGTGCAATGTATGTAATTTACCCTTTATTATTTTTATTTGTCAAGTGTCAAAAATAAGATAATGAAAATGAGATGTTCACTACTAGTTCTATTTTCCACGGGTTCAATTCAATCATTATGTTGATTTAAATTTTAATCTACCTTCCTTGATTAGTGGAATATAAGAATTACGCTACATGAAGCTTTATCTATAGCTTTAGATATTAAAAAAGAATATAGCATCATATGTTAGAACCTACACCTGTCTAATAACTAAGAAAAAATCAACGACTTCTCATCTAAAGTCTATTAATAGCACATTAGCACAAGAATTTATGGATTGAATCTGATCTTATTGGAAAAACTATAATTCGAAAATATTCTTTTGAGAAAGTATTAGATCTAGAAAATTATTTGCAATTAAAATTTAACTTTTTATCAATGTTGCTAAATCAAAAACTATTATATGCAAAAACAACAACAACAACAACAACAACAAAAACAACAAGTCTTTATCCCACTAAGTGGGTTCAGACACATAAATCCTTTTTCTCCATTGTGTCTTATTAAGTGTCATATTTTCATTTAATTCTAATAGATTAAAATCATTTTTTATACAATACGCCCAAGTCTTTTTAGGCTACCTTTGTCTTTCTTAACATAAGTCGAATCCAAAACATCTACTTTCCTAACCGAATCATCAGATGGTCGATGTTTCATGTGACCAAAATCATCTAAGATGACTCTCTCTAATCTTGTCCTCCACTAGAGCTACATAAACCCTATCATGGAAATATTCATTTCGCATTTTATATCTAAGTGTCAAGCCACTCATCCACCTATGCATCATCTTAGCAGCACTTAACTTTGTTTTATGCTTCTCTTTTAATGACTAACATTCTGTACCATAGAGCATTGCAGGTTTCACCGCCATCTAAAAAATTTTCCTTTGAGTCTAAACGGTACTTTTTTATCACACAATAGGCCAAATGCATTCCTTCACTTCAACCAACCAGCTTGAATTCTACTAACAACACCCCCATTTATATCACCATCACTTTGAACAATAGACCCAAGATATCTAAAATGTTCACGCCATTTTACAACTCTGCCACTAAAGCTGATACTACTAAAATTACATTCCATGGATTCAATTTTAGATCTACTCAAACAAAGGCCTTTAGATTCCAATGTAGACCTTCATAATTCAAGTTTTTCGTGAACTCTTCTCTAGTCTTATCCTCCAAAATCTATACATGCATTAGGATAAATTCATAAACCTAAATTTATATTTGGCAAGGTATGAACCTAAGCTTCCCATAGACATTAGTTCTAAATATGAAGCTGAATAAATCTGTTCAAACATATTCTTACAGTTAATGAATCAACTGAACAAGCTAATAGTGCAGCTCTTAAATGTTGATATTATGTCTAAGATGAATAATCATTTT
>JXCR01117546.1:4824-29653 GCA_002079205.1 Phalaenopsis hybrid cultivar
AAAAAAAAAAAAAAAACCCTCTATTATTATAGTTGGATAATATATGGTATAAGTTTTGCTGAACTTTCTCTTGCAGAGACTTGAAAACAGATATAATGATGATCCCTCAAAATTCAAATATCTCTACACTTTTGTCCAAGTAGAAATAGAGACTAAAACAGCAAAGTCTTCATCAAGCTGCACTAATGGCCTTCTGTGGCTTACAAGGTTCATCACAATTTTTTTCTTTATTTATTTTTTTTATTTTGCTTTACATAATTTAATCTTCCTTCAGCTATCAAAACATTTCTCATGTTTTTCTCTTACTCGTTTGATCTCTATAGGATAATAATGTCTAAATTTGTTTGTGTATATGCCCCTTTGTATAGAGCAATGGATTTCTTAGTGGAACTATTTCGTAACTTATTGGAGCATCCTGACTGGACCATGTCACAAGCCTGTTCTGATTCATATAACAAGACTCTCAAAAAATGGCACGGTTGGCTTGCAAGTTCAAGCTTTACGGTAACTCCGGCGTTCTTTTTTAAATTAAATTAGCTATAAAATTAAGGAAAATTTGCTTACATGCTACTTAATTGCTATGTATTTACATCTTCAATTTTTACATATATGCCATCTTACTTATGCATGAAATAGTGTATTTTACTTTTTAAAAGTTAAAATAGTGATATTTTTTTATGTGATATTAAAGATTTGAGTGATATATTTGATATATCACTCAAATCTTTAATATCACATAAAAAAATATCACTATATATATAGATATACGTATATGTATACCTACCCATATATCTATATCTATGTATATCTATTTATATATATATATATATATATATATATATATATATATATATATATATATATATATATATATATATATATNACCCATTTATATATATATATATATATATATATATATATATATATATATATATATATATATATATATATATAATGCATCTACTCGCAATTTTGTTATGATTAACAAACCCAAAACATAATACAAATGGTTGTGTGTTTACAGTAAAGAATATTGTTAAGGTGATGTTTGGACTTCCCTTGACTACCACTGGTCCACAAGACATAGTTAATTGTAAGTTATATGGGTTTCCGGGTTTCAAGGAGGCAAATTTTGCTCCAATGTTTGAGATTTGCCAATAATAATGATAATTAACTTAACAACATTGAAATCTAATTTGAATACATATTTGATATCTTTTTTTTAACCATTTAAAAGCTAGAAATATTTTAGATATAAGTTGTGGCTTGGCTTCTGAAAACATTATTCCAACAATTTTATGTGGTCATTGGCCATCTCGAGTAAAGTAAAAATTGGCTATTCCATTTCCCACATACGTTGGAAGTATAGTTGTGAGTATGCATTGTTCTGAGAGCAAGGCTTCAAAGCTCCTTCAAAAGTCCCGTCGCATAACGGGATTGAGGATCTCCATTCTAAGACTTTCAATTTTTCACATTCTTCCTAAGGACATTCTGAGACATTTCGAAAATAGACGGTCACCAAATAAATATTTTACCGACGTGGCGTTTAGTGTGATTGAACGGAGTAGGATAATCACTCTCAAACGAAGCCTAAGTACAAAATTAGCTATTTACATAAAACCTGCTTTCATCCATTTTTCAAATTCTTTACACAAATCACGATAAAACCAGAACCCATATTTTTTCATTTTTTTTCAAATTTCCAATGACTCGATAATGTCAAGCTAAATGCATTGATTTGGTAGTTCAAAAAAATTATTTGGGCGCTAGTTTTGTAAATAAAAATGTTTCAAATGTCGTGTAAATATCCCTTAAAAAAAAAGAGACAAGTCAAATAGTCATTGTACCATTTATATGTGGCCATTTTAATCCCAGTTATTTGATGTGCTCAAATTAGACTCTTGAAACTTCAAATGCGATCCAAAATAGTCCATCTTTTGGATTATTTGGGATCAGATTTAAATAGTTAGGTTATTATTTTATCTCAAAGTTGAGGAGTCAAGGGATCTCGTTGGACACAATAAATAGTCTGATCTAAAATGTAAAACCTGGATATTCCTGTGCCTAAATGTAAATTTTATCAGCTTTTCTGTTGGCTTTCATTGAAGAATAAACACAATTTATTCTAAAATTTACAGGTAGCCATGAAGCTCGCTCCTGATAGGAAGAAGTTCATGGAGGTTATTGGAGGTAGTGGTGACCTCAATTCTGATATGGAAAAATTCTGCTCAACTTTTGCTCCTCTTCTCGCAGAAATACACAAGTTTCTAGTAACATTCTTCAACTTTATCTGTGAATTAACAGATAAATCTGTTTTCTGAATAAATAACAATGGTTTTCTTTATCTGCAGGCTAGTTGTGGATTTGATGACATGAAGGCTTCTTGATTACAGAACTTATATGGATGTAGCTCTAATAAAACTTTTGAGATAGCGTAAGCCAAATTTCGCTTTTATGGAGGTATGGCTTGTCGCTAAACTTGTGAGAAACTACATATTATATTTTTTTTTACCTGCAAATGATGCAATAAGCAGCCATCTAGCTAGCTACCTCTGTTGTTTGCCTGACCCAGGGGATTTAAGCTAAATTTTAAAGTGGTTTAGGACTAAAATTTGGGTTTTGTTATTGGGGCATTTACATACATACCACAGAATTGTTATGTATTAACACATGGAACACCTAAACATTCACGTTTACATGCATACCATTCAAATCTCTAACATCACATCTAAACATCATCATCATCATCATCTTTCTAAAACTGAAATACACTTTTTTTTTTACATGTGATTATGATACCAAGGTATTATAAATGTTAAACTATGTAAATACATAAGAATTGTGTGCTATGTATGTAAATTTCCCTATGTTATTTCTTCTAAATTAAAANGGACGCGGCGTTTAGTGTGATTGAACGGAGTAGGATAATCACTCTCAAACGAAGCCTAAGTACAAAATCAGCTATTTACATAAAACCTGCTTTCATCCATTTTTCAAATTCTTTACACAAATCACGATAAAACCAGAACCCATATTTTTTCATTTTTTTTCAAATTTCCAATGACTCGATAATGTCAAGCTAAATGCATTGATTTGGTAGTTCAAAAAAATTATTTGGGCGCTAGTTTTGTAAATAAAAATGTTTCAAATGTCGTGTAAATATCCCTTTAAAAAAAAGAGACAAGTCAAATAGTCATTATACCATTTATATGTGGCCATTTTAATCCCAGTTATTTGATGTGCTCAAATTAGGCTCTTGAAACTTCAAATGCGATCCAAAATAGTCCATCTTTTGGATTATTTGGGATCAGATTTAAATAGTTAGGTTATTATTTTATCTCAAAGTTGAGGAGTCAAGGGATCTCGTTGGCACAATAAATAGTCTGAACTAAAATGTAAAACCTGGATATTCCTGTGCCTAAATGTAAATTGTATCAGCTTTTCTGTTGGCTTTCATTGAAGAATAAACACATTTTATTCTAAAATTTACAGGTAGCCATGAAGCTCGCTCCTGATAGGAAGAAGTTCATGGAGGTTATTGGAGGTAGTGGTGACCTCAATTCTGATATGGAAAAATTCTGCTCAACTTTTGCTCCTCTTCTCGCAGAAATACACAAGTTTCTAGTAACATTCTTCAACTTTATCTGTGAATTAACAGATAAATCTGTTTTCTGAATAAATAACAATGGTTTTCTTTATCTGCAGGCTAGTTGTGGATTTGATGACATGAAGGCTTCTTGATTACAGAACTTATATGGATGTAGCTCTAATAAAACTTTTGAGATAGCGTAAGCCAAATTTCGCTTTTATGGAGGTATGGCTTGTCGCTAAACTTGTGAGAAACTACATATTATATTTTTTTTTACCTGCAAATGATGCAATAAGCAGCTATCTAGCTAGCTACCTCTGTTGTTTGCCTGACCCAGGGGATTTAAGCTAAATTTTAAAGTGGTTTAGGACTAAAATTTGGGTTTTGTTATTGGGGCATTTACATACATACCACAGAATTGTTATGTATTAACACATGGAACACCTAAACATTCACGCTTACATGCATACCATTCAAATCTCTAACATCACATCTAAAATATCATCATCATCATCTTTCTAAAACTGAAATACACTTTTTTTTACATGTGATTATGATACCAAGGTATTATAAATGTAAAACTATGTAAATACATAAGAATTGTGTGCTATGTATGTAAATTTCCCTATGTTATTTCTTCTAAATTAAAANGATATATCACCACCATCTCCTCGGATACAAACTTACAAAAGGAAAAATGTTTTCACACATGAAATCTGAGAGCAACGCAACAATAACTAGAAAAAACTTAGAAGCATAACATTCCCTATTAATAATTAAAGACTAGGAATTGCGCAATGTTTAAAATAATAAAGAAGAATAAAAATAATAAGAATTTAGGTTTAGGCAAGGATGTATAAACTAATATCATTTCAGATTAGGCAAAGATGAGCATAATAAATCAGAATTTTAAATTGGCAAGGATTTTNTTAGGGGAGATACATCACCACCATCTCTTTGGATACAACCTTATAGAAGGAAAAATGTTTTCACACATGAAATCTGAGAGCAACGCAACAATAACTAAAAAAAACTTGAAACATAACATTCCCTATTAATAATTAAAGACTAGGAATTGCTTTTGGCAAGGTTTAAAATAATAAAGAAGAATAAAAATAATAAAAATTTAGGTTTAGGCAATGATGAATAAACTAATATCATTTCAGATTAGGCAAAGATGAGCATAATAAATCAGAATTTTAAATTGGCAAGGATTTTTTAATAAGAAAACACCATGAAGGAAAGCGAGAGAGGGAGAGAAACGAAAGGGGGAGCCCCCAAGAAAAATAAGGTCGGGCCAGCAAAGCTAAACTGAACTCTCCATGCTGGTTCTCCATGGCAGTTGCATTAGTCTCCTGGGGTTAGGGGAGTTTTGACCTCAATGGTCGAAGCTTATAGTTCTTCGTCTGTAATCCTAGCAGCATCAGGATCCCACTGACTACTACATTGCCCATCAAGGAACCNGCAGCTGCATTAGTCTCCTAGGGTTAGGGGAGCTTTGACCTCAATGGTCGAAACTTATAGTTCTTCGTCTGTAATCCTAGCAGCATCAGGATCCCAGTGTCTACTACATTGCCCACCAAGGAACCTGAGGTTCTTCTTCAATTTGCTAGAAAATGTCTATATGGATTTGTCTTCCTGAGGTTGTAGACCATGCCTATACTGCTGAATCTTCCCAAAGTAATCCATGATCGATTCAATCGCGCATGTAGTGGAGTAATCTAAGCCTTCCCACACGACGGTGACACCTATGGTACAGTGTCGACCTGACATACCCTTGGTCGTATCTAACCTGTATTTGGAACCAGTGTTTAAGTCCTGTTGTCCGATGTCATTACTAAAACTGGTCCCTCTAATGCCAATCTTCTAGTAAGGGCTCCAGTGGTCTTAGGTTCCGCCAAGTGAAGTAGGATGATATGCTTCCTATCTTTGGTGAAGGAATATGTGTATCTGAATCTATCGTGCTTTGTCCTTTGGTCAAATTATCACGACCATTCCAACAGAAGGTGACAGACATCTATAGGGACCACGTCACACCATGCCTTCTCATGTAACTGTCCTCTTAGTGAAAGCTCTACTAAGCAACTCCGGTCGATGCTAACCTGATTCTCCTTCTTAAGCCATCTCAGTGAGTACGATTGGGAATGCCTCTGTATTTTAAGTTCCAATTTATCTACTATTTGAGTCGATGCCACATTCTTGCTGCTACCGCCATTGATGATAAGACTGCATACCTTTCTATTCACTGTGCAGCAGGTAGAGAAAATATTGTGGCGAAGCCACTATGGATCCCTTGTGTCCTTAGCCTACAGAATCCGTTGAATCACAAGTGCTTTTCCTCATCTGGTGGAAGTTGATATACGTCGCTCTGTTTCTCTGCTCTCCCCTTGTTGTTAATCTCTTCCACGCACTCTGATATGTGAGTATGACTATCCTACTAGTGCGAAAATTGAAGGCTATGTGGTCTTAGTCGGGTTGAGGCAAATGTTATACTGATGAAGTTCGAAAAACTTCCAAATGAGAGATTTGTTGAGATGCTTCTAAGCTTTTTACCAACATATCATCAACCTACATCTGCATCATTTGTCTGAGAAGGTCTTTGAAGACCTTATTCATGAGGCATTGATAGGTTGCACCGATGGCAACCTGAATTGTATAACTTGGTAGCAGTACAAATCCTTATTTTTCTTAAAGGAGGTGGCTTCTTCGTCTCTCGGATTCATCTTTATCTAGTTGCACGTCGAGTATGCATCCATTAAAATGAACATCTGATGCCCGGAAGTGGCATCGATGAGTTGATCTAGCACCGGAGGGGGAAAATGTCTTTTGGACAAGCCTTATTGAGGCACAATTTACTTGATCTATGTGCCGGAGTAGAACGAGATATCAACAAAGCTCCCATTATCGATGAAGATCATCTTTACGTTGTAGCAAGGTTCGTTAATTCCAACGCTAATGACGAGAGGGTCTTGGTGGGGTACTTGGAATCCTTCCAAATTGGAATAATCAAAAGCGATAGGCTCGAGGCACAATTCACTCTGCGCTGGTTCANTTGAATCTTTCCAAAGTAATCCACGATCGATTCAATCACGCATGTAGTGAGAGTAATCTAAGCCTTCACGCACGACAGTGATGCCGATGGTATAGTGTCCACCTAACATACCCTTAGTTGTATCTAACCTGTATTTGGAACCAGTGTCTAAGTCTTGTTGTCCGATGTCATCACTAAAACCGGTCCCTCTAATGCCAATCTTCTAGTAAGGGCTCCAGTGATCTTAGGTTCCGCCAAGTGAAGCAGGATGATATGCTTCCTATCTTTGGTGAAGGAATATGTGTTCCTGAATCTATCGTGCTTAGTCCTTTGGTCAAATTATCGCGACCATTCCAACAGAAGGTGACAGACATCCATAGGGACCACGTCACACCATGCCTTCTTATGTAATTGTTCTCTTAGTGAAAGCTCTACTAAGCAACTCCTGTCGATGCTAACCTGATTCTCTTTCTTAAGCCATCTCAGTGAGTACGATTGGGAATGCCTCTGTATTGTAAGTTCCAATTTATCTACTATTTGAGTCGATGCCACATTCTAGCTGCTACCACCATTGATGATAAGACTACATACCTTTCTATTCACTGTGCAGCAGATAGAAAAAATATTGTGGCGAAGCCACTATGGATCTCTGGTGTCCTTAGCCTGCAGAATCCGTTGAATCACAAGTGCTTTTCCTCATATGGTGGAAGTTGATATACCTCACTCTGTTTCTCCGCTCTCCCCTTGTTGCTAATCTCTTCCACACACTCTGATATGTGAGTATGACTATCCTGCTAGTGGGAAAATTGAAGGCTATGTGGTCTTAGTCAGGTTGAGGCAAATGTCGTACTGATGAAGAAGTCAGAAACACTTCCAAATGAGAGATTTGCTGAGATGCTTCTAGGATTTTTACCAACACATCATCAACCTACACCTACATCGTTTGTCTGAGAAGGTCTTTGAAGACCTTATTCATGAGGCATAGATAGGTTGCACCGGTGGCAACCCGAATTGTATAACTTGGTAGCAGTACAAACCCTTACTTTTCTTAAAGGAGGTGGCTTCTTCGTCTCTTGGATTCATCTTTATCTAGTTGTACGCCGAGTATGCATCCATGAAATTGAACATCTGATGCCCGGAAGTGGCATCGACGAGTTGGTCTATGCGCCGGAGGGGGAAAATGTCTTTCAGACAAGCCTTGTTGAGACACAATTAACTTGATCTATGCGCCGGAGTAGAACAAGATATCGACAAAGCTCCCATTATCGATGAAAATCATCTTTACGTTGTAGCAAGGTTCGTCAATTCTAACGCTAATGACGAGAGGGTCTTGGTGGGGGACTTGGAATCCTTTCAAATTGGAATCATCAAAAGCGATAGGCTCGAGGCACAATTTACTCTGCGCTGGTTCACCAGATGCAGTGATAAGGACTTGATCGGTCAACAACAGGTCTCCAACAATTGTCTGAATTTCGCCCACAATTGGGTGACTCCCATGTTCTTGCTTTTAAGTATGTTGCCCTCAATTGTGAACATTATTGGTACCAGCTAGTTTGTTTTGACAAGTCGACAAAGATCCCTGTCAAATCAACCTTTTAATCTTTTCATTGAGCTGCTTACACGCCTTAGAGGTGTGGCCACAACTTTGATGGAAACGTCAGTATTGTTCCTGATTCCCCAAGTCAGGTTTTATGGGGTAAGACCACTTAATAGTTTCCTCATCTTTGATAGTCACTGGAAATTAACATGCGTCATGTTGAGTTGTGTATACTTTTCTTAGGTCGATGCTCACTTTGTTAGCTAGCAGGTTGGAGAGAGAGCTAATTATTCCTCTGTTGTTCGGACTTTTTTCGTTGTGAAAATTTATTATAATATCCGACATTACTCTTGTGTTTGCCCTCAAATTGCTCGAACTGCTTCTTATGTGCGCCGATGGTCTCATCTGCAGTGATTTGGGCCTCAACACGGGGGACAAGGTTAGTATAAGAACTAACTGTCTCTCGTATCAGTGATGACTAGGTGGGTCCTGGGCAGAGCCCCCCAAGGAACACTTCTCTCAGTAACTCTGGATCTACTCCTAGAATTTGACAGACTTCAGTGGAAAACTTGTGGAAGTAGTTCTTGAGTGACTCTCCTTCAATTTGACAAACTTTCGAGAGATGGGATGAATCCTTGATGATCCGTCGACTGATCATGAACTGCTCCGCAAATAGTCTCGGAAGCTCGTTAAACATGTTTACAGTGCCCTATGACAGAGAGTATAACAAGGTGCGAGCTTGTCCTTTAAGAGTGTCCGGGAACACTTGACACAGAAGCGCATGAGAGGCACGTTGAATGTGCATGATGGTTCAATAGTAATCAATATGATCAATATGCTCATAGGGGTCAGTTATTCCTTCGTAGGTGTCAATGTTCGGAACCTTAAAGCCTGTTGGGTTGGGGTATTGGAGGACCGCATCCGCTAAGGGAGAAGATTCATGGACGTTATGTTGAGTTGGGAAGTGAGCTTTTTTCTCTAGAGTGAACTCTTCTCGAACGAGGCGTCATAACTCGTTACAAAGGACATCATCTGAAATGCCAGCAGGGCGTGGCCGTATTATGTGAGCTGCGCGAGATGGATGAGTAGAATTTGCGGTATCTAGGAATTCAACATCACGATCTGACAGGGGAAGTGTTCCTTCTTTGGGAAGGGGGGCCGATATAAGTTCTTCTGAGCAGTGTGTTTCCCATAGGTCACTGAGTTAGTGTAGTAGTAAACGAACTCCAACCAATGGTGTGGGCAACGGCTGTTGAGCCCCGCGTAAGAGCTGTAAGATCTCTAATTGAGACTTCTCCATTATGTGGATTCGGTCTTCCACAGAAGAACTTGACACGCCTTCGTCGACAAGATAATGTTTCTCACGGAGGGAAGATGAAGAGGCATGTTGGCTTTGGCTTCGTGACTACTCCCTGGAATGATGGGTGTTAGAGTGGGATGCTTTGTTGTAACGAATATTATATATGGTGGCCATGTAGTAAGACTCATAAGTACTTCAGTGGTGAGATTAAAGTTTCCCACATACGACCCCAAATTGATGTTTGCTAGAAAATTCATGGTCGTGGAGAAGCAGATTATCGTCTTAGCGTGATATGAAGATTCAACACGCACTCTGAAAAGAGAAAAATTAATAATGACATCATAAGTTTTTACGTAGAAAACCCGGAAAGGGAAAAACCATGGGGCTTGACTCAACTAATAAGTTTTATTATAAAAAGATGATTGCAGTTGCAACCACTGGTTTAACGGGCGTGAAAGGGTTGCTAGATTTCTAAAGTTACTACGTCGATATGTTGATGAATTTGTTGTTATGAACGAGTGATGACCGACAGCAATTGGCAGCGTCTGGTAGGCAGTGGTCGACGGTAGTTGGTGACGATCGACGGCGATCGACAGTAAGTCGACGGGGATTAGCAGCGATTGACGAAGGTCGGCGGCGGTCGACCGAGGTCAGTGGTGGTTGACAGGGATCAACGGTGCTTGACGGCGATCGACAGAAGCCAACAACGTTCGGCGGTGGTCGACGAAGGTCGGCGGTGGTCGACGAAGGTCAGTGGTAATCGTCGCGATCGGTGATTGTGGTGATGGACCGTCTCTTTCTCAAAGTTTCAAGATCTTCCTCAGATCTCAAATTCTCTCCCCGTTCTCTCTCTCTCTCTCTTTCTATATATAGACACACACACACACACACACGTGTGTGCACGCCTCTTTATATTTTTTGTTGCATATCCTAATTCTTCGCAAGGAGAATTACTTATAGAGAATTAAGAAACCCAATGAATCACTAATAACCCAATTATAATTAATTTCATAGACATAACTAACTAATGCCCATTCTTCACCCTTATTTATATCTCTTTCCTTACAATATTCTATTCATTGCTAACTACTAATGATGGGATACTCATTTCAAAACGGTCTCATGTTTTGGGTTGAAAATGTACCAAGTTATGCAAGTAGGACAATATTGGACCTCAAACTTATCTATCAAAAAAATGTTCAAGCTCAGCTCAAGCTCAATTCATGATTTTGTGACAAATTTATTAAGTTTCGCAATAATTAGATAAGCTCGACAAATAAATTTTGCTTTATCGAGTTGAGTTTGTTCGCATGTTACTTCTCTGGCGTATATCTTCTCAAACATCAAGCCTCAATTGAGCTTTTTTAAAAAAAGATCTATTTATGATTTTTAAATGATAATGTTTATGACAATAACAAATTGGGAAATAAACTTTCTAATTTTTTTATTGAACAATCAATTATTTATGAAAATGTATAAGTTTGTTAGATTAATTAATCAAATAATCATGAACGAACTCCGATCAAGCGGAGCCACAAGTTATCAGTCGAAGAATTAGCTGTGTTAGGTCGTTGCACCCAATCTCCAAAACATCATCATTTGCATTGTATCATGTTTGTTAGCTCATCAACAGATCATCAACTTATAGTGTGAGTGAAGTCTAGCTAGAAAAGCATCAGTAGGACTAGTGGCTTGTAGTTAACAAAGAAGACGAGAAGCAGATGAGATCACGATTATTCGTTTTAGTTATCTGAAATTTTGAGTGTCAGTTGAGTAAATGGTGATTTAGGTGCAGTTATATAAATGTAGTTTTAAATAAGGCATTTACATATATATCACACACACTTCAGGAGATTCTATAATTACGTCTGATATTTTTCCGACACAAACATTAGGTCTGATCTTGTTGCTGTTAAGCGACAAATAATAATTTTTGATATTAGTGTCAGATTTAGCGTCTGATTTGCATCCAGAAAACTGATGGAAATGGAAGAACTTCATTTGGAGTTGCATGGATTTTTCGTCAAATTTATGTCCCACAAAGTGACGGAAGAGCTTTACTTGTTAGCGTCAAACTACATCCAATAGAAGTTCGACGCAAATGACCTAATTTACTCATCAACATGCCTAAATTTCATTTAGTCTCTCTTTCTCCCTTCTGCCCAAAACTGTACGCGCAAGGTTTATGCTCCCTGGCGGTTTCGCTCGAACCCATTGCCTTCCCGAATGCATCTTCGCTATATAGGCGCCATTAGAGCTAGCTAGGAAGGTAACAACGGTACGTGGCTTACAGAGACCACCGAAACTCTCATATTTCTCATCCTGTAGCTCCGCTGCGATTAGAAAAAAAATGAGGAAGGTGATTCTATTTACGCCTGTTTTTTTCATTTTAATTTCTGAAAAACTGAAGTGGGTGGTCTTTCATTGGTAATGTTTAGGTGTTAGGTATGTAAGAAAAAACTTTGTGATATATGTGTTATCCAAGTGCATAGGTAATATGGCGTGCATGTACAAATTGAAGTTTAGGTGTTAGGTGTGCAGATATATAAGAATTGAGGGTATGAAGATATTCATGGATGGGTAGTGTGGAATGTATGTAAAAATTGAAGTTTAGATGTTGGGCAGGTATATACATAAGAATTGAATGGTATGTATGAATATCTTTGTAACAATTGAAGTTTATGGGTTAGGTATGTATATACACAAGAATTGAGTGGTGTGTTTGAATATCTTCACAAAAATTGAAATTTATGGGTTAAGTATATATATACATAAGATTTTAGTGGCATGAAAAGACATAAGAATTGAGTGGTATTTATGGAATCTTCATAAAATTGAAGCTTAGGCATTAGCTATGTATATACATAAGTATTGAGTGGTATGTTTTTTTTACTTATTAGTAGAATTCAAGTTGGTTAGTTGAAGTGAAATAATATATGTATCGAGTATTGTTTGAATAGATGTTGATGTAAAAGGGGATGTTATTACTAGAATTCACATTGCTTAGTTGAAGTGGAGGAATCCACCGATCAGGTCTATTATTCAAAAGGATGGTGATATAGATGGGGATGTTTTTATTAGAATTGAAGTTGGTTGGTTGAATTGGAGAAATGCATCGATCAGGTCAAATATTTGAAGTGATGGTGATATGATAGGGATGTTATTACTAGAATTCAAGTTGGTTGGTTGAATTAAAGGAATGCATCAAGTCTTGTTCAAAGTGATGATGATATTGATGGGAATGTTATTAGTAGAATTCAAGTTTGTTTTTTGAAGTGGAGGAATGCATCAGGTTTATTGTTTAAAAAATAAACCACTACAAAGAAGTGTCTTATATATGGTTGACCAAGTAGTGTCGACTTCACCGGATGAAGCGAGCTACTTAAAAAGGTTCCTGGATTCTTTTTCTTCGATTTGAATTAGTTCATGCGAACCACTAAGCATAATCATCCACTATACAGATTAGTAAGTATTAACTAATTTTTATATCCGCAATAGTTGCACTGATTTGTAAAGCTACATCTATGCTGCAGATGGATATTTATAATTTGAGACCTGAGATGTAAAATAGATTATATCCAGAACGAAATTGACAGATGGGTTCTTGAATGACATTGATAAATTCGTGGGAGTGACATCACAGTTGCACATCTATCATTCTGATGGTAAGCTTCTATGTCCTTGTGCGAATCACAAAAATCAAGTCTTTCGGCCACTCGAAAAAGTTAAGTTGGATCTTTACCACAAGAGATTCAAACCTAATTATTTCTACTGGACTGACATGATGAACAAGAATATGAAGTTCAGTTCAAGCAAGGAGGTGCCTCGACAAGTTATGCCCCTCCTGCAGAGGAATTTGATCCTGACACATATGAAGAAATGCTTCATGATGCTAAAAAAGCTTAGTTTATTGAGAGCATTCAACACAAACATCCGAATAATGAATCTCAATATTTCTATGACTTACTGAACGCTGCACAACAACTGCTATGAGTGGTTGCACAACACATACAGATTATCAGTGGCGTTGAAAATGTTGACCACCAAATCTAATTTTAACATATCTAGAGAAGTATCAATCAGGTAACAACATTATTGAAAGAGACAAGCTTTGTAGGGAATTTAGTGTCGTATGACTTTTACAAAACTAAAAAGTAGTTTTAAAGTTATGGTTACAATGTGAGAAGATTGATTGTTGTGTTAATGAGTACATAATACATTATAAGGTTGACGCAGTCGAGACGACTTGTTAATTTTGTGGCGCGGATAGATTAAAACAAAGGTGGTGAAAGAGTAAAATTTTTTAAAAAAAAAAACTAAGTACAAGCGTCACTTATTTCCACACAAACCCCGACTTTAGAGATTGGTCGCCTCCATGTGTATAACCCCTCACATGACTTAGCATGGTACTAGATCCATTGATGCTAACTCGATGAGTCATCCGTCACATGGTGAGGCCTAAAGACATTTTGTTCGTACTTACCTAGATTTTACAGTTGATGCACACAATGTTAGACTTAGGTTATATGCAGATGGCTTCACCCCATACAAACATGCTGCAACCTCGTACCCATACTAGCTAGTGATCATTATGTCGTACAATTTACCCCTCAATATGTGCATGATTGTGTCATTTTTATTTCTGACGTTGATAATACCAGGTCCACATAGGTCATAGCCCAAAGGAGAAAATCGACATCTACTTACAACCTTTGATTGAAGAGCTTCAAATGTTATGAGAGATGGTGTGCTTACATATAACATGTTATGAACCAGAATTTTCAACTAAGAGTGGCTTTTATGTGGACAATTACTGATTTCTTGGACCATGAGATGCTAGCTGGTTGGAGCATAGCCGGGAAATTGGCTTGTTCTTATTGCATGTATATGTCAAAGGCATTTTTACTCTGAATTATGGTAGGAAAAATAGCTGGTTTGGCAGCACCAAATATTTCTTCACTGTGATCACCCATTTAGAAGAAACAGAGATGCATTCTTCAAAAATAGGGTTGAGAGATCAAGTCCACTCCCAGGATTATTGGACTTGAAATATTGTAGATGATCATTAAAGTGCCGAAGATCGCCGAGAGACTAGAGCTAGCTTCAACTCATGTTCCTGATTTCGGTGTCACACGCAAGTGGACTAGGCACAATATGCTTTGTGATCTTCTGTTAGGTAAGACTAATCTGATTAGATATAATCTAAATATTATGCACATTGAGAAAAAAAAAATTGATAACATCTTCAACACTGTGATAGATATCAAGGGCAAGACAAAAGATAATGTGAAAGCTATAATGGACCTAAAAGAGTGCTACAAAAGAAGGACATTAGAATTTCAGGAGACAAATGTAGGTAAATTAATAAAGCCCAAAGCTACATATTATCTTACATCATATTAACGGAGGACAATTTTTGAGTGGGTGAATTTTCTAAAGTTTCCTAGTGGTCGTGTTTCAAATTTAAGCCATTGTTCTGACTTGGGAACGGGTAAGGTATTTAGCATGAAGAGTCACGACTGTCATATATTTCTGCAGTGCTTATTACCCATTATATTTCATGTGTTGTTGAAGTCGGTGCTTGATCCCATGATCGAAGTTAGTATATTATTCACAGTGTTGTTTGTGGGGACACTGAATGTTGACTTGTGGAGACATCTCAATGCGAGTATTCCTCTATTATTATGTAAGCGTGAGTGAATATTTCCTTCTAGTTTCTTTGACTTTATGGAGCATCTGTCTTAATGTCTATATTACGAGGTTATATTGGGGGTCCAGTGTAGTACAAATGAATGAATCCATTCGAGAGACACATCTTCCTAATGCAAGTAGCATTTAATTTCAAACTAAATGACCACCATATTCAATGTAAAATATCTATGCTGCACATTTTTAAATAAAATAAAAAAGGGTTAAGAGTAAACACAACTTGAGGGATCAATCTGTGAAGTATATCTGTTGCAGAAGACGATAAATTTCTGCTTAGATTATTTTGAGCAAGGTCATCAAAGAGGTGATAATGTAGGTGACAGGCATTCACAACCAGAATTATCTGTATATCAAATATTAAGTGAGTTATCAAGGAGGTATGATACAAGGTATCTAAGCGATAAAGAAATTCAATTGGTTGCATTGTACGCTCTGATGAACTCCAGCTATTTATACAATATGCTTCACGGTCCTCAAACTCAATATATACTGTAATTTATTATTGATAATATTAATTATGTACTCACTAATTCAAAAATACAAATAACAATATTGTGAGCATGTTATATTTAGACACCTTGGACATGGAAGATGAGTCTCTGATAAGCAGGAATGTCGAAGCAGAATTTTCAACTTGGTTCAAATTACACGTACGTGGAAGCAACTCTTCTAATCACATGTGCATAATATAATTGTCACTTTTAAAGTAATATTAATACAAATAAAACATCTCAATTTTTTATAGGTTCACAATGCAACCAACAAAATTACGGATCAAATATTACTAGATCTTTCTTGGGGGTCTAATCGCAGTCTTAATATATGACATATATTTGACGTAGACGGATGTAGATTCCATACGAGTTCATGGTGTGAATGGAAGAAAACATAAAATTGTGGTGTCACTATTAGAGGAAACACACACGAAGATAGTGAGATTATCTATTATAACGTACTCGATGAAGTCATTCAATTGCAATATCCATGCAATGTCAGCTTCATTGTGTATTTGTTCAATTGTCAGCAGTTCGATGATGTTTTAAATCAAGGAAGCTGATCACCCTTAAATATCGTCGGATTTACCTCCGATTTGCGACTGATTTGGCCAATGCAAATTTGTTTTACTCTTTTAGTGACAATTATTATGCATCTATATGTCTATCACTTAATTATTTATTTTTACATGCTTCTTAACATCACATCAAAAGCACATCATCAATATCTTTTTAAAAGAAAATTACACTTTTTCATGCATAAGTATATGACACCAAGAAGTGATAGATGTAAATATCAAATTGTACTTGTTAGATATGTAAATGTGTAAGAATTGTGTGGTATGGATGGAAAATTCCCTTTAAATAATGGAATTAAGTTCAATTAAAATTATTATATTTTAAAAAGTAAAATAATTGTGAAAGGATTTTTTTTAAAATTTCTAAATGATTTCATTGAAAAGAAATTAATAACAGTAAAAAAATAGGACCATTTATATGTATATCATACAATATATATATATATATATGGTATGTAAGANGAAACACACATAAAGATAGTGAGATTAGCTATTACAACGTACTCGATGAAGTCATTCAATTGCAATATCCAGGCAATGTCAGCTTCATTGTGTATTTGTTCAATTGTCAGCAGTTCGATGATGTTTTGAATCAAGAAAGCTAATCACCCTTAAATATCGTCGGATTTACCTCCGATTTGCGACTGATTTGGCTAATGCAAATTTGTTTTACTCTTTTAGTGACAATTATTATGCATCTATATGTCTAACACTTAATTATTTATTTTTACATGCTTCTTAACATCACATCAAAATCACATCATCAATATCTTTTTAAAGGAAAATTACACTTTTTCATGCATAAGTATATGACACCAAGAAGTGATAGATGTAACTATCAAATTGTACTTGTTAGATATGTAAATGTGTAAGAATTGTGTGGTATGGATGGAAAATTCCCTTTAAATAATGGAACTAAGTTCAATTAAAATTATTATGTTTTAAAAAGTAAAATAATTGTGAAAGGATTTTTTTTTAAAATTTCTAAATGATTTCATTGAAAAGAAATTAATAACAGTGAAAAAATAGGACCATTTACATATATATCATACAATTTATATATATATATATATATATATATNGAATAAGCATGAAAATCGCATCTAAATGAATGCATCGCCGTTATTATTAAATTATTTAATTTTAAAATTAAATCAGAAAAATATTCTCAATATTATTTTGTTCCGTTATATAAGAACGCCGACAGCGCCAACGTTGACTGCGGACCGACCCAAACGGACTTTGCTAAAGTCTGTTGACGATAGGCCACGTAACGTATCACGCCAGATAGCTTATTACGCAACATGCTATATTATTATTTTTCTCCCAAAAAAAAAAATAAAAATAATAATTAATTAGCTACGACTAAAGTGGGGCTGGGCCGTCACGTGACAATTTTCCCCACTACCAGTATTATAGTGGGTCCCACACACTTGACAAACCACACGCGTCAGACGTTTGATGAACCGTACAAGTGCCGTCTTGATACAGCGAATCGGTAAATCGGTAAATAATTCTTGGCCTTTGGATGTGCTACAAGATTCGTGCTCCATGAGCGATTATAAACGCTTGCCATTAATTTGGAAATATTATATTTTCTTATTAAATGAATTTAATATGCAAGAATTATTTAGAAATAAAATAAGTAAAATTGCTGAATATTAAATGAAGCAGTCATTTTATAATGTGCTATTAAGAATTAGGCAGTCAAAATCTTCACTTTTATTCAATTGCGTATTAGATGACATGGAACACTAATAATATTTTTAATGCATTTGAATTCAAATATGAAATTAGTGATGGTCAATTATATTATTTTGAGTGATATTATATATGAGATAATTTTAACCTTTTGTATTCACAAAAGCATAAATATCTTTTGTATTTACAAATATATGACATGTCATTAGGATTGTCAAAAAAGCTCGTTGTTCGTGAACAGTTCGTGTTCGGTTCGTGAGGGAGTTCGTGTTTGATTCGTTCGATAAGCAAACGAGACGAACATGAATAAAATTTTTTTTTTTTTTCGTTTGGCCAAATATGAACAGTGATGTGTTCGTTCGTGTTCAATTCGTTATTGTTCGAAATATAAAATAATTTAAAATAATTATATATAAAAATTTAGGATATTTAAAAAAAATTATATATTATAAAAAATTATCATATTTAAATAATTAAATCCTATAAATTATAAAATTTAATAAATTATTAATAACANCGCAAATTTACACTACGCGCGAGCATCATATATATATTATATTTAATTCAAGTTTTAGAAATGCTTTTTTTTTTCCCTCAAAATTATTATCAATTCCATAAAATAAATTTGCATAATTGAAATGATATAAAATCACATTATAAGCACAATGAGCATGAAAATCGCATCTGAATGAATGCATCGCCGTTATTATTAAATTATTTAATTTTAAAATTAAATCAGAAAAACAATATTGTCAATATTATTTTGTTCGGTTATATAAGAACACAGAACGTTGACTACAGACCGACGCAAACGGACTTTGCTAAAGTCTGTTGACGATAGGCCACGTAACGTATCACGCCAGATAGCTTATTACGCAACATGCTAAATTATTATTTTTCTCCAAAATAAAAATAAATAAATAAATAATTAGCTACGACTAAAGTGGGGTTGGGCCGTCACGTGACAATTGTTCCCCGCTGCCAGTATGTCGTGGGCCCCACACACTTGACAAAGCGCACGCGTCAAACGTTTGATGAACCGTACAAGTGCCGTCTTGATACAGCGAATCGGTAAAAATGGTAAATAATTTTCTGGCCTTTGGATGTACTACAAGATTCGTGCTCCATGAGCAATTTGGAAATATTATATTTTCTTATTAAATCAATTTAATATGCAAGATTTATTTAGAAAATAAAATAAGTAAAATTGATGAATATTAAATGAAGCAGTCATTTTATAAATGTGCTATTAAAAATTAGGCAGTCAAAATCTTCACTTTATTCAATTGCGTATTGGACGACATGAAACACTAATAATTTTTTTTAATGCATTTGAATTCAAATATGAATTTAGTGGTGGTCAATTATATTATTTTGAGTGATATTATATTAGATAATTTTAAACTTTTGTATTCATACAAGCATAAATATCTTTTTGTATTTACAAATATATGACATGGCATTAGGGTTGTCAAAAAAGTTCGTTGTTAGCGAATAGTTCGTGTTCGGTTCGTGAGGGAGTTCGTGTTTGATTCGTTCGATAAGCAAATCAGACAAACGTGCATTATTTTTTTTTTCGTTTAGTTTTTTAAACGAACAAAACATGAACAGTGATGTATTCGTTCGTGTTCAATTCGATATTGTTCGAAATATAAAATAATTTAAAATAGTTATATATAAAGAATTTAGGATATTTTAAATGTATATATATATTATAAAAAATTATCATATTTTAAATAATTAAATCCTAAAAGTTATAAAATTTAATAAATAATTAATAACAATAATAATATATTAGTATTAATTATATTTGATGTGTGCTAGAAAATTCGTGGCGGTAAAGTAATGGTTTATCGTCTTAGCGTTGCACGAGGATTCAACACACACTCAGATAAAAATGAATTGAGTTGTGATCACACAAGAAGTTTTTACGTGGAAAACCCGTAAAAAGGAAAAACCACGGGGCCTGACCCAGTTGTAAAATCCACTATAAGTTGATGATTACAGATGCCCCTTATCCCACAGGCGGGAAAGGGTTACTAGCTTTTCACGTTACAACGTCGATTGATGACGTCTAGTAAGCCGTGGTTGACGGAAGTCAACGGTGATTGGCGACGTTTAATGGTGGCCGGCGGTGGTCGACAGAGGTCTACGGTCGTTGTCAACGGTCAGTGGTGGTCGACGACGATCGACGATGTTGAAGATGATTGTGGACTTAAACTCCTTCTCAAAGCCTCAAGTTCTCTCTTAAGCCTCCTCTTTCATGTGAGGGGTGAGACTCTATTTATAGTGTTTTGAGTGCAATTAATGCAGGAATACCTCCTCCTTTTCATGTGAGGGGTGAGGCTCTATTTATAGTGTTTTTGAGTGCAATTAATGCAGGAATATGAACCATTTTGATCGGACGGTTCGGAGGGCTTCCCTTGATCATATAACGTTTGATGGACATTTGAGTGCCTTAATGATGTCGGAATTGAGCAATCTTGGGCTCGTTGGATTCGTCTTTTCGAGACGCTCGATGTTTGATGAACATTTGAGTGCCTTAACGATGTCGGAATTGAGCAATCTTGGGCTCGTTGGATTTGACTTTTCGAGATGCTCGATTCGGCTATAAACTCGCTAGATTCGACATCTGTTTGACCTTTCAAATGCCTCCGAAAATCCTGTAGTGGTGGTTTAATGACTTGATCCGAGCCTGATTTGACTCGGATTGGACTAACTTTTATATCATTAGGTCCNATAAAAAATTATCATATTTTAAATAGTTAAATCCTATGAGTTATAAAATTTAATTAATCATTAATAATAATAATATATTAGTATTAGTTATATTAATATAAATATCATAATATTTTAGCAATTCAAATATGCAAACAAATCTTAATATTTTCGAACTATTCAAACAACTCAAACAAATCAAACAACTCGAATAATTCAAACAATTTAAATAATTCGAACAATTCGAATAAATCAAACTGAACACGAACAACACCTTTAACGAACAATTTCAAACACGAGCCTATTTCAAACACAATTAATTTCAAACGAACCAAACACGAACACGAGCTATGTGTGTTCCTATTAGGTTCATTTACACCCTTACATGCTTTTTATATTTATATAGATAGCATTTAAAGTGTTTAAAGATTGTGTATTAAAATATATATTTTATTTTTAAAAAGTTATAATATTATTACTTTTTTATGTAAAATACAATATTTAAGTGCTATGCGTACGAATATGAAAATTTAGCAAAGACATAAGAAATGTGTGCTATTATGCTAACCCAACATAAAAACAAATTGGACCTGAAATTTTTCTAACGGTTTGACGATATTGCCCCTTGAACCTAATAATTAACCACTAACGACCAAGAACCTACGGGGGCACTGACGGAACAGCAGAAAGCGTACGGTGAACGCCGTCTAAATTATTCGCCATGCGCCGATCTCGGATTCAACGGCTATGATTAAGCCAAAATTTTCGGAGAATATTCTGAGGAGATCCCTTTCGAAATACTCGATTTATATAGAGCAGTTGGAGAGGGACGAGGGCTAGAAAAAAAAGCTGAACGCAGAGAAAGGATGAGCGAGGAGCTGAGCAAGGACTACCGCATCGGAGACGAGATCGGTCGCGGCCGCTTCGGAGTCGTCTACCGCTGCTACTCGCCGGATTCTGGCGAGATCTACGCCGTCAAGTCCATCGACAAGTCTGTGCTCGCCGACGACTTTGATTTTGAGTGCGCGGTACGGGAGGCCAAGATTTTGCGGCTTGCTTCCGCTGGAAACCCTCACGTCGTTCAGATCCACGCGGTATACGAGGACGAGGCTGCGATTCACCTTGTGATGGATCTCTGCGAGGGTGGAGATCTCTTTGATCGGATTGCGGCATGTGATGGAGCGCCGATGATGGAGGCGGATGCGGTGGTTGTGATGGCGGCGCTTATGGAAGCGTTGGCGATTTGTCATCGGAGGGGAGTTGCACACCGGGACGTGAAGCCGGATAACGTGCTGTTCGATGGTGAGGGGAGGCTGAGGTTGGCGGACTTTGGATCGGCCGATTGCTTCGGGGATGGAAGGCCGATGATGGGGTTGGTCGGAACTCCGTACTATGTTGCGCCGGAAGTGGTGGCTGGGAAGGATTATGGAGAGAAGGTCGATGTGTGGAGCGCTGGCGTAGTTCTCTACATAATGCTGGGTGGAATCCCGCCGTTCTACGGCGAGACGGCGACGGAGATCTTTGAAGCTGTGATGCGGGGAAATCTCCGATTTCCGACTAGGGTTTTCGGTGGGGTTTCGCCGTTGGCTAAGGACTTGATTCGCCGGATGCTCTGTAAGGACGTTTCCCGCCGCTTCTCCGCCGAGCAAGTTCTCAGTAAGTAATTTTTTATCAAGCGCGCTACCTCGAACTCACTTCCTCTGTTTTCATTGATTTTCCTCAAGTTTTTTGTTCGAGGTTTTTATGTCTATCTTATCGGATTTTTGTTGATGTTTCGATCTGCAATTTTTTTCTACAATCTAGGGCATCCATGGATTACAAGTGGTGTGGAGACGAGATGCGTTGCGGATCAAACCTGAAGGTGGAGAATCAGGCAGAGATAAAAGATGAGATGAGGATAAACAAGAAGAGGAAGATGACTATGGAAAAATCCAAATTAACTAAGAATCCCTTCGATGTAAACATGCTTCACGCTAGCCCCTGCATGCAGGTGCAGCAACATAGCTTTGCTTTCTTTCTTCTTCTTTTTTCTGTTTTGGCTCCTTGGTCGTTACTCGTTTGATTGTAGATAAAGTAGTGTAATTACGAGTATCGTTTTGGTCTAAACCTCTGTAAAACCCTACTTTCTAGTGGTCTTGTATCCGTAAAACGGATTATCTTGTGAATAAGATACAGAGTTTCCTTTGTTTTGTTCGTCTTTGTAACTGAAATTTCAAAGACTGCAGTTTGGCTGAATCTGACAATATACTTCAGTTATGCTCTATCGGTTTTCCCTCTCCTGCTGCTTCCTTTTGAGTCTTCGCATTTTACAATTGCAAGTTACTTGGAGATTCTTCTCATTGCTGATCTCACAACAAAGACTGTAATTTTCTCGGATTTATGTCCAATTTTTCTTTAATTTTTTTTACTGGTGTTGGAGGATGATGTATTGCTGAGTCTGCAGCACAATTTAGAGCTCTCCCCAAGTGGATATTGACATCTGTGATGTAACTAGAACAATTTGGTGAGATGTTGCTTTATCGAACAAAGCAAATCCACACAATGGTATTCACTTCAACTGAATCCTGCTTCGCTAATTTCTCAAACGAGGCCTTAATCATTGAAAAATTTGATTTTTGAGGGATGAACGCAGAGTTGCTGTAAAAGGCTGGGACATAAATAAGGTGATCCAATAAACAGGAATAATTTAAGTTCAGGTTAACCTGATTATATTTTTTGTATTAGGTTCAGGTCAAGATTATTTCTTAACCAACACATTTAGTGATTTGGGTCGGTTAAATTTTAATTATTTGGTAAAACTGAAATTATTTCAACAGCTTTATGAGCGTCTCTCTCTGCTAGAGTTTTAAATGGAAAACATATTACCTCTCAGGAGTACTGATGCATCAGTACTCCAATGGTGGGGTGTCACGTATGCAATGATCCCACCGTGGCGCCACGTGACACTCCACCATTAGAGTACTGATGCATCAGTACTCATGAGGTAATATTTTTTCTTTTAAATGAGCCCGGAATTGAGTGAGCTCAATGCTTACTTATGATTCATTATTATTCGTGTTCGATTTGTCTGAAATTGAAATAAGCTTGCAGTACGCTAACTCGAAATGAACTTGTTTTAGTTTATGTTCAACATAAAATTAATTCAAATGATTCAAAAAATATTGAAATTTATTTTTTAATAATTTATCATGAAATATTAATTTAAAAAATATAATACTAATATTTTATTTAATTATTTAGTTAATTCTATCTAGAACAAGTAGAACTTGATCAAATAAAAATTCATTCATATTTAACTCATTTATATAAATGAATTGAGCTAAAAAAAAATATTTTTCATGTTTTATGTGCTTGTCTAAGAAACAAAACAAAGTAAACACAATTTTTTTCTTGTAAGCTAGTTTATTTTGATAACTTCATCCTCATTGGAAAACTATAATCCACGGCTCAATTATTCACAAAAAAATATTCCGTTCGGACATTGCATGACCAGACAACCAACCATCAACCGTCACATCGACATACACGTCATCAACGACATAACCACCAGCGGTTGATCATCTGACCACCAGCGGTCACACCTTCATACACGTCATCAACGATGCAACCGTTGGTGGTTGACCATCCGGACGTGAGGACATAATATTTTGCAGCTGCCTCATGATGGGACCATTAAGGGATGTGTGCTAATAATTTCTCATACGCAAGTGGGCACGGATTTCAATTGGCAATATTATCAAATAGTTGTGGTTAAGCTGTTTTGGTCATGACAACTCTGCAAGACTTTTCTGTGGATTGCACATTACATAATTAGAAAGTGTAAATATATGAACAAAAAACCATTATTGTGGCTTGTGAAGAATGAAGATTGAAACAAAATTGCTCTCACATCTTCTCTGTGCCCTCTATACGCTTTTCAGTGGGTCTTGGAGGCCCTACTCATCGCTTTTTTATTTTTGCATATCTATCACATAACATTTATATATTTATAAATCTATCATTAAATTTTATTATTTAATTATATAAGACTCAAGTGTTACAATCTTATTAAAATATAGAATTAAATGATGTGCATATTCTACATATAAAGTTAAAATTGTGGGTGTTACATAACATCAAAATTTAAATATTAAATGTATAAATAATAATAATAATAATCTTTTTATGATTAT
>JXCR01117546.1:30382-43374 GCA_002079205.1 Phalaenopsis hybrid cultivar
AATTTTTGGAAATGTAGAGGTTGTTAAACTAAAATTATTTGACTAATTCATTAAATTTGGTTAAATTTTATAATATTATTTGGCAATTTAAGTTTGGGATTTAAATTTATTATCTCAATGTGATTTTAAAATTTGATAGAGTAATTGAGAAATTTTATCGTTTGATATGGATCTCAAGGTAATTTTTTTCAAGGAATGTTCTCAAGGTTCTGATTTCAGCAAATTTATAGTCAACATGAGCGTCTTGACAAGATGAACTGATGATACTAAAATTGGTTTAATATGAGTCCAATTGAGTAGAGATTAAGCCATTGAAGCAATTTTGAAGGCTTCAAATTGTTAATTGAATGTTCAAATAAATTCTAAAATTTACATACATAGTCAAATCTATTGTCTGGACAAGAGAAATTTAACGAGTATGTACTACCATAATCTTAAGGTTATTAAAACGCTCAAATCATTAAGAAAAATCTCATATGGTCAAGGAGGATCAATATGGGTCATCCGATCAGGCCGTTATGAGATTTATTCGCAGAACAACCAAAATATCTTTCTCAAAGGTTATAAATTGTCTCTCTCTCTCTTCAATTGAGGGAGGAAGAGTCAAATTTAAGTGCTTTTTATGGACTGAAAACTCGACGACNGGGATCAATATGGGTCATCCGATCAGGTCGTTATGAGATTTATTCGCAGAACGACCAAAATATCTTTCTCAAAGGTTATAAATTGTCTCTCTCTCTCTCTCTCTTCAATTGAGGGAGGAAGAGTCAAATTTAAGTGCTTTTTATGGACTGAAAACTCGACGACAACTCTTGACTGGCTAACAACATTTCTTGAAAACAGTATAATGACAAATCTCGAGTATGGTGTATTGATGTATCTCAAATGCGGTGTAACGACATATCACGAATGTGGTGTGGCGACGTATTATGAATAAGGAGTAATGCGATATATCTCAAATATGTTGTAAATGGATAACATTGTATTGAAGATCCAACGATAACTTCCAACGACAATTACTTATGATTGTCATTTTCAGAATATGGCAGCTTGTTTTGGGCTCCTGAACTTTTTTATACGTCGTATGGCCTCTATGACCAATGTTATCTCTGGTGTAAACTAGTAAACCCGAGAGAATGGTTGCATTGGCCTCTATGACCAGTCACTTCTAAAGCTTCCCACTACGGTCTCTATGGACAACTGACCTTATTGTAGTCTCCAACTATGACCTCTATGGCCAACTAAAGCTATTGTAGTCACCAACTAATGATATTTTACTCACAAACTATGACTACTACATCTAACAATTACGACCTATGTGGTTATCTACTACTGTAGCTTTCAACTAAGGCCTCTGTGGTCAACTGACGCTGTTGCAGCTACCAACTATGTTCCATGCGACCAACTACCGCCTATGTTGCTAATTGCTACTACAACTTTCAAAGATGACTTCAATGGCCAAATGATGTTATTACAGCTACCAAACATGACCTATATGAACAACTATAACTTATATGATTAATTGCTATTATAATTTATAACTATGATCTCTATGATCAACTAATGCTACAACAACTACCAACACAACAAATGTGACTAACTATGACCTTTATGGCTAAGTACTACTTTCATTTTCAACCACGACCTTTAAGGCCAACAGATGCTACAACAAGTACCAACTATGACTTATATGACCAACTACTACTACAACTTCTCACTTTGGCCTTGATGGCTAAGTAACGCTTATGCGACCAACTACGATGACTCGACTCCACCTAGCTAGCCATTTTATCAGCCTCTAGCTATTGCACACTCGATGGACTAGCAACTGACAGAGAACTCTTAGCTGACAACGAAAATGTTGACATCTCGATCAGGATTATCTCATTCTTGACAATTATTTAAAAAATAATAGGTGAATTAGAAATAGAATAAATAAATTCAGCACCTTCCAAGTCTTCTCCAACAAAAACCACCATGGCTTTTGGTCGACCCGCCACTTTGACAGTTTCAAGGGGAGCAATCTCAGTGCGAGCAATTGAACATACCTTCTTTGAGCAGTAATCTTTGCCTCTCTCCCAGCCACAAGAGCATCATAAGCTTTTCAATCCTCTTCGATCATCTAATTGAAAGCATCAGGCTAAAGCACATAGTTGACAATCACCAGATCAAGATATTGGTGAACCGANCAACTATGACTTATATGACCAACTACTACTACAACTTCTCACTTTGGCCTTGATGGCTAAGTAACGCTTATGCGACCAACTACGATGACTCGACTCCACCTAGCTAGCCATTTTATCAGCCTCTAGCTATTGCACACTCGATGGACTAGCAACTGACAGAGAACTCTTAGCTGACAACGAAAATGTTGACATCTCGATCAGGATTATCTCATTCTTGACAATTATTTAAAAAATAATAGGTGAATTAGAAATAGAATAAATAAATTCAGCACCTTCCAAGTCTTCTCCAACAAAAACCACCATGGCTTTTGGTCGACCCGCCACTTTGACAGTTTCAAGGGGAGCAATCTCAGTGCGAGCAATTGAACATACCTTCTTTGAGCAGTAATCTTTGCCTCTCTCCCAGCCACAAGAGCATCATAAGCTTTTCAATCCTCTTCGATCATCTAATTGAAAGCATCAGGCTAAAGCACATAGTTGACAATCACCAGATCAAGATATTGGTGAACCGATTCGTGACACCCCTCAATATCACTAGCTTCCAGCAACAGCCTCGTTGACACTTTTTTCTTTGCATTTGCTGGAGCTTCTGTAGATGGGGTTGTCTATCTGTACCACCTCCGAGGGGAGAATCTAAACTAAAACACAGTTTCCAATCTTTCTCCTTAGTTTTCAATCTCAGAATTTGTCGATCGAAGTGAATTACTCGAACTCATTTAGGTTGCCCCTGAAAGAAAATAAATTGTTGAAGAGTTTGACAAACCACAAAATCCCTGATCGACAGGAGAAGATGATAATGGTCAAGGTGGTTGTTATGAAGTGGGGCCTCATCTGAGTAGGGAAGTTGTCATAATGAGNCTTCAATCTCAGAATTTGTCGATCGAAGTGAATTACTCGAACTCATTTAGGTTGCCCTTGAAAGAAAATAAATTGTTGAAGAGTTTGACAAACCACAAAATCCCTGATCGACAGAAGAAGATGATAATGGTCAAGGTGGTTGTTATGAAGTGGGGCCTCATCTGAGTAGGGAAGTTGTCATAATGAGCAACGATTACATGTAACAAACAAAAAAAGGGCAGCCGGTCGTAACCAAATTAATCTTATAAAATAGGAGGTCAACGCCATTCAGAGAGGTAGCTCGGTCAGTCTCACCAGTGACCCAAAGCTTGATGGTGGGATCAAAGATGCAGGTCTCCTACAGCAGATCGATTTCACCTTTAGTCTTCCACGATAAGTCATTTAGCTTGGTCGACCCAAAGGCTTTTGAAAAATATCTCGGATCTATTGAGCAGAACGCATATAGTGGACCGAGGAAACGATAAGAAGGCAAAAAAAAGTAGATAGTGGACCGAGGAGGCAAAAAAAAAGTAAGTATAACATCACCAATCCCATACTCTTTATATATATAGTGAAATAGAGAAAGTCGAACCATCATGCAAGGGTAAAAATGAAACTTTATAGTGNGATAGTGGACCGAGGAAACGATAAGAAGGCAAAAAAAAGTAGATAGTGGACCGAGGAAACGATAAGAAGGCAAAAAAAAAGTAAGTATAACATCACCAATCCCGTACTCTTTATATATATAGTGAAATAGAGAAAGTCGAACCATCATGCAAGGGTAAAAATGAAACTTTATAGTGGTTTCCAAATTACGTTAACAGAGGGATCACATCAATATAGAAAATAAGACAAAAAAATAAATTTTTTTCCAAAAAAATAAAAAAACTTAAACTTACAAAAAAAAAACACTTAGAAGTTATTCTGAGATAAAATACTTTACATGGGGTTTGATCTTTACTTCATCTAAGACATATCAGTGAGAGTACAACCGTTTTTCCCTTCTTAACGACGACTTTTAACCTTTTGCGGGAACCAGTACTTTCAATTTTCTAAAGGTGAAACAGATCAAATCTTTATTGTGGATATTGCCCGAGCGGTTTGGTATGTTCTCCATCATAAAACGCAGAAGTCAATCAATTCAAAAGAGAGGAGTTGTGGAGCACATAAGAAATGTGAAGGAGTTCCATCACATCTTNATAGTGGTTTCCAAATTACGTTAACAGAGGGATCACATCAATATAGAAAATAAGACAAAAAAATAATTTTTTTCCAAAAAAATAAAAAAAACTTAAACTTACAAAAAAAAAAAAACACTTAGAAATTATCCCGAGATAAAATACTATACATGGGGTTCGATCGTTACTTCATCTAAGACATACCTCAGTGAGAGTACAACCGCTTTTCCCTTCTTAACGACGACTTTTAACCTTTTGCAGGAATCAGTACTTTCAATTTTCTAAAGGTGAAACAGATCAAATCTTTATCGTGGATATTGCCCGAGCGGTTTGGTATGTTCTCCATCATAAAACACAGAAGTCAATCAATTCAAAAGAGAGGAGTTGTGGAGCACATAAGAAATGTGAAGGAGTTCCATCACATCTTATTTATATGAATGAAAGACGCAAAAATAAAAAAAAGTTCAATCATTGAATTATTAATTAATAATAAAGAAGATCTACTTTTGTAATAAATTCTCTTTTTTNGTTCAATCATTGAATTATTAATTAATAATAAAGAAGATCTACTTTTGTAATAAATTCTCTTTTTTTTTTCACTACTTCACTTTCCAGAAGTAAGAAAATCTTAGAATTAAAATATGCACATAAAAAATGCANTCACTACTTCACTTTCCAGAAGTAAGAAAATCTTAGAATTAAAATATGCACATAAAAAATGCATCAGCGCTGATCTTGAGAAAATCTAACTGTCCAAAAGAGAAAAGAAAGACATAAGAGAGCTCACCTACAGAAAATTATGAGGCCTGTTTGTCCGACCGAGTGAAGCTGTCCGAGCCAAGTTAGTAAGGTCAAAGTTAATCGAGCCACAAGGCGAACAAAAAAATGACCGGGTAACCCAAACCCGAGTCATTCAACCATATACGACACATAAGAACATCCAAACCTGCCACTATCAGGAAGACAACCCCTGAGATTATAAAACTTCAGCATTATATAACCAAAGAATAAAATTTAATATTAGATATATGAATATTTAATGTTAGATATATAAATACATAAAATTATGTGGTAGATATGTAAAAATAAAGAAGCAAAATACCAATAACTAAACGTCAAAAACTGGGGCCATGGAGGCCCACTGAAAAGCACAAAGCGCATAGAAAAGTTGTGAGAGCAATAGCAAGCCCCTCCTGCAAAACTTATCCAAAGGAAGATTTAGTTCCTCATTATCTCCATCCATCCCAGTAGTGCTTGGAAGCCTCTCACAAGTTATCAAGGATCGGCAACCATACTAGATCAGCCAATCCACCCATGCTGACCAAGCTTATCCAACCGAGTCGATTCTGCCGACCTAAAACCATTTAAGTTTATCAGTCTAAACGAGAGAGCAGCTGGACTATAAGCTCATACATGTAAAATACTTAAAATACCCCAATACAGACATTTTTAAAACAACGACAAAAATATAATATCATCATTCTCTACCCCCTCTCCTCTAACAAACAGAGGAGTAACTTTATGAATAACACACGATTGATCATATAACATTATTGTTCATTACTGTTCTCTCTTCTCTTTCTATATGAATTATTTAACGAGTAAAAAAGACGAGCATGCACGCACTTATCTATAACACACACTTTGAGGATGTATTCTCCCACCACATATCATTCACACANCATCTCCATCCATCCCAGTAGTGCTTGGAAGCCTCTCACTAGTTATCAAGGATCGGCAACCATACTAGATCAGCCAATCCACCCATGCTGACCAAGCTTATCCAACCGAGTCAATTCTGCCGACCTAAAACCATTTAAGTTTATCAGTCCAAACGAGAGAGCAGTTGTACTATAAGCTCATACATGTAAAATACTTAAAATACCCCAATACAGACCCTTTTAAAACAACGACAAAAATATAATATCATCATTCTCTACCCCCTCTCCTCTAACAAACAGAGGAGTAACTTTATGAATAAGACACGATTGATCATACAACATTATTGTTCATTACTGTTCTCTCTTCTCTTTCTATATGAATTATTTAACGAGTAAAAATGACGAGCATGCACGCACTTATCTATAACACACACTTTGAGGATGTATTCTCCCACCACATATCATTCACACAAAAATATTAGAGCGGATGAGCCTCTTGATAGCTACGCCTACCAACGCCAAACGACGAAGAGAGCTTATCAGGTAGGTCTTATCAGCTATTTTATACTGATAACCCCATCCCCATGTGGGTACCGTTTCATTCGACAATATTTATAAAATAATTTTACAAATATGCCATATTTTTCTGTGGACTGTAAATTACATAAATTAAATGACTAAAATATAAACAAAATTATATTATTATTATGGAGCTTGCTGAAGATTGGAACCAAATTGCTCCTCACAAGCCCTTTACGCTTTTCAGTGGGCCTCCATGGCCCCACATTACTTATTTCTTTTTGATTCTTTATTTTTTACATATCTATCAAGATAATTTTATATATTTATATATCTGACATTAACTATTCATATATCTAATATTAAATTTTATTCTTTGGTTGTATAATATTGAAGTTTTATAATCTCAGTCTCTCAGAGAAAATATGCGGACAAGTAGAGTTACGTACGGAGTTCAATGAAATCACGTCGTGTGACGGTTACAGAAAAAAATAAAATAAAATCAATTCTGTAACACAAGAAAATATTTTTTCCGTGTTATTCAGATGTTATTTTGTGTTATTCAGGTGTTAGTATGTGTTATTCAAGTGTTATTGATGTATTATTATATTATTATAACATTAGGAATATTCTCATAACAATAACACCTGAATAATACGGAATAACACGGGAGGAATATTCCTCTGTGATACCGGATTTTTTTTTTTTTTTCCGATCACCTCCACGTGACGTGATTTAATTGGAGTTCTAATGTAATATTTTTTCTTTTTTGAGAGAGGCTAAATTGCTCCTCTAAATCCAGACATCCAGTGTGGGAGGGACTTGGACAACGAAGGACAAATTAATATTTCAGGCGGGGTAAAACTGATATTGCAAAAGAAACAAAATATTAAAATGTCATCTCATATGAAAAATTATTGCATACATACACCGCATGCAGAGATGCATGCGACATCTGATCCTGACCGTAGATCACGGTGATCTACGGTCATGATGTATTTCGGTGAGCCCCATTTTTAATTTTTTTGTTTTTCAAAAAAATTGTTCTTGCATCCTGACCGTAGATCACCGTGATGTACGGTCAGAATCGGACACTGCATCTATCTCTGCATGCGGTGTATGAATGCAATAATTTTTTCATCTCATATAAGTAAAATTCTAATTTTTTTTTTTTAAAAGATCAACAATAATAAATAAATTTTTTTAAAAAAAAATTCTCATCATAAAACATTTTTAGAAATAATAAACATAAATGTGCGGGTGTCCTTTCCATAAAATAGTGGGGTTTGATTAGGACGGTTATGCACTTGTTATATTCCTTTCATGCCTCGGCAGATGCCATTATTTAAAGGAGAAATTTACGCACATACCAAACAAATTTTATGTATTTATATATCTAACATCAAATAATTGATATAATATTGGTGTTATAAATCATGTCCGNTCTTTCATGCCTCGGCAGATGTTTACGCACATACTAAACAAATTTTATGTATTTATATATCTAACATCAAATAATTGATATAATATTGGTGTTATAAATCATGTCCGAAGGTTAATAATGGTGGCATTTTGTTGTGAAGTTAAGAATTTGAGTGATATGCATAAATATAGGGGTGTAAACAAGCCGAACACGTGAACAAAAGCCCGTTTTGACAACCCTAATCACGTAGTTATAAGATGTTAAGGATTTGGGCAAGATTTAAAGTATCATTTGAATCTAATTTAATAATTTTTATTTTATTTTTTTAATTAATACTTTTAATTGATTATAAATCTTTGTAGTCTTGTATTCAATTAAATTTTTTTAAAAATATATAACTGATTAGTAGTATTTCGAGCCAAAACGAGCTGAACGCGAACAAATATTTGTTCTTGTTGTTCGTGTTGGGCTCGTTAACTAAAGTATATAAAAACTATGTGTTATTTATGTAGATGCACCCAAAAATTAAACTTCAAGACAAATATTTTATGAAGGGGCCACATCATTATGAAATTGACATTGCATAAATAGAAATAGATATNGAATATTTGTTCTTGTTGTTCGTGTTGGGCTCGTTAACTAAAATATATAAAAACTATGTGTTATTTATGTAGATGCACCCAAAAATTATACTTCAAGACAAATATTTTATGAAGGGGCCACATCATTATGAAATTGACATTGCATAAATAGAAATAGATATACAATAGATTTATAACAAGCAAAATATTATGTTTAAAGATTGAGACATTATGATACATGAACGAAAAGATTTAATATGTTGAATGTAGGCGTCATAATTCAAGTGTTAGGGCTCTTATTTAGGTAAGGGATCTATACTATTATAGGCCAAAATTTGGAAAACACTTTATGATTATAGTAATTAATATTCATATTTAGTAGATTCCTATTATGATGAGAATGCCTTGATTAATTTTGATATTTTTCCTAGTTTATGACTTAACATAAAAAATGTGTCAAGATAAAGAAAGACCCATTGACAGAAGACTAAGGGTTTGTTTGGGGCAGCTGCAACTTATTGAATAATCTGCTGATAAGCTAGATGCGGTTACTAAAAAACTGTATGTTGTTTTCAGCTTTTTGAAAACACATAAGCTGCCAAAACACGGTTTACATATCAGATGCGTTCTCAAAACCCACCGCACCAAATAAGTCCAAAGTATAAGGACTTGTATTGTATTATCTGATCGTGATAATACAATACAAGTCCCTATACTTAGGACTTATTATCTCTCATTTGTTACACTTAAAACAGTGAATCTTAAAAAATGTTATTACATCTTTAATGATAGGAGTGTACAAACGTAAATACCCATTAGCACATCAATATTCCAACCACACTTCAACCATTAATTTCAATCTTTGTAAATCATTCCATTCAATGTTTAGTCATTTAAAAGATTATTCTCTGNCAAGTATAGGGACTTGTATTGTATTATCCGATAGTGATAATACAATACAAGTCCCTATACTTAGGACTTATTATCTCTCATTTGTTACGCTTAAAACAGTGAATCTTAAAAAAATGTTATTACATCTTCAATGATAGGAGTGTACAAATGTAAATACCCATTAGCATATCAATATTCCAACCATACTTCAACCATTAATTTCAATCTTTGTAAATCATTCCATTCAATGTTTAGTCATTTAAAAGATTATTCTCTGTCTAGCACTTAATCACAAGTGAGGCTAAGTAACTAATATGATTTACATGTCACATTCCACCACAATCCGATAAGCTTTACTTTATGAAATATTCCTCTCTTTTATGCACGAATGATAAGAAGAAATTAGTACTAATTATCTTTAATTAGTTTGTTAGATAGATAATCGCATGCTCCAAAAGATAGAATGTAGGTCCTTGTCCGAGTCATCTATCAATAATGTCGTAGTTGTCTTGTCCACTTTTTATATGTCATTCTTCGCATTTAAAATACTTTGGATGTTAAAGGAGTCCACTAGAGAACGGCCTTCATAGTTGAAAAAGTGGCATGTACATTTCATGTACCGCCGGACTTCTAAATATATGCATATTTGATTCCTTGACTCTTTATTTTACATGTATACTTCTAAAATTTTTCATATAATATAAAAAAAATATTATTGTTGTGCGAGTAAAAAATTAACGTCTTAGCGCTGTAAGAAGATCCATGACACATATAAAAGAAAAGTAGTAGGAGAAGAAATCAAGGCTTTTTATGTTAAAAAATCTTGAAAAATATAAAAATCGGTAGTCCTTGCCCAAACAAGAGAATCCACTATATGTTTGTAAGTAAATGGGTGTATCACCCTCTCGCAATAGGAAGAACTAGATTACAAACTTACACAAAAAATAGATTTGTCTTTGTGTAGCTAAAAAAATTATTAAGAAATTTAACAACAACTGTAGGCTAGGCTGACTACAACGTTTGGAAGTTGTTGTAGCCAACAGTTGGTGATAGGAGACAACAGGTGGTGACGGCAGGGGAGGTCGGTGATTGTCAACGGTGGCCGACAACTACGAAAGCTAACAGTCGATAGTGGCTAACAATTATAGAGACGTGGTTAGTCTCCGAGTCTTCTCTTCAAANCAAAATATAAACAAAATTATTATTATTATTATGGAGCTTGCTGAAGATTGGAACCAAATTGCTCCTCACAAGCCCTTTGCGCTTTTCAGTGGGCCTCCATGGCCCCACATTACTTATTTCTTTTTTATTCTTTATTTTTTACATATCTATCAAGATAATTTTATATATTTATATATCTGACATTAACTATTCATATATCTAATATTAAATGTTATTCTTTGGTTGTATAATATTGAAGTTTTATAATCTCAGTCTCTAGAGAAAATATGCAGAGTCCGCAAGTGGAGTTACGTGCGGAGTTCAATAAAATCACATCAATAAAATCAGTTCTGTAACACAAGAAAATATTTCTTCCGTGTTATTCAGATGCTATTTTGTGTTATTCAGGTGTTAGTATGTGTTATTCAAGTGTTATTGATGTATTATTATATTATTATAACATNATCGTGCCTTTATATATATTGTTATTTATTTAACATCCAAAACCTTATAACCTATTAAAAATACCATTATTTTAACTTTCAAAATAGTGAAATACACATTTTGATGTATGAATAAGACAACACATATGCAAAAATTGAAGTTTAGGTGTTAGATACATAAATAAACATAAATTAGTGGTATATATATAATATATAAAACTTCCATTTAAAAATTTGTAAGAGATACCCTTATGTAAATTATATCAAAATGAACTTAAAAATTATGTTGACTTATGTTAATATATAAATATAACACGGAAAACTTATCATTTTTTATATATAGCACCTAAACTTATTATTTATTTATGTAACATCCACAACCTTATAGCCAATCAAAAATACCACGTTAATATCACCAAAGCATCATGGTCACCTCATCGTAACACCCCATATTCCCATCACTATTATGGAGATATAAGAAATTACCAAGTTCCCTTTATTCCTCCATGCCTCTGTTGATCTTTCTCCACCAACTTGCCCCTATCGTGACCATTGGATCTAAATCTAAGGCCAAGATTAAACCTACTAGAGCCCTAACAACTTTATAAAACCCTCATTCCCAAAATCGCTTTACTTCATTCAACTCAATTAACCCCAATTTTCTCATTCATTACTCGTGAACGAATACAGTTCACATTTCTTCAATTAGTCGTCAGTTATCCCTCTTTTATCTCTCTCTCTCTCTCAACTTTTGATGAAGTGTGACACTTGCTGAAGTTGTTTTTAGGGTATCAGATTTCAGTAGTATGTATGTAACATTTGAAGTTTAGAGTTAGGAATGCATATGCATTAAATTAGATGTGAACTATGTGCATATATATGTATAATTATTAAGTGGTATATATTACAATATTGCTATTTATATACATAAGCATTGAGTGTTAGCTTTGTGTAAAAGCATGTTTGGGTGAGATTAGAGTTGGTTTTGGGGTAGGGATGAACTAGGATTGGATGGTTAAGTGTTTTTTTTGCATTCAATTTCGGATGTAATTAGTTTTGAACTTAAAAAAGAATCGAAGGTTGCAGTTGATAAAAAATTGTAATCTCAGTATTATATTTTAGCTTGATTTTGTATGAATTATGGCTCTAAATATGGAAATAAAATTTGTCAAGTATTGGGGAGAATATATGTTTCAATGGCTGTTTCAGCTTTGTTAGACATCATATTTAAATTTAATTTTATTGTTTTTATATTTTAAAAGATATTTCCATCAAATGAGATAGCTCATAATCTTCACCAAAAATAAAGATTTTTTTATGAAAGTTAGGTGCAAATTATTTTTATTAATTGACCTTCTTATAGTTTTACAATTAATATTTCATAATAGGTATCTTCCTTAATAGTTGATCTCATGATTTTCCTATCTCAATTTGATAATATGGTTTGATTTAAAGATTTTATTGTGGCATTGGGCTCTATGGAAACACCCAAGTATGATTTACAAGTCTACCTTAAAGAGAAACTATTTAAGTGCAATTGTGAAATTTTTGATATACTTTTGAATGGTGTAAAATAAACACATTTAAGTAATATTATCTTCTTATTATGACTCAAGATATTTTATAAATACCTATAATTGCATTTGTATCAAAATATGCTTTGATTGCTTATGATAGAATATTAAATTATTATAGACACCCTAATAAGCTAAAACTATTAATGGCTTGGTATGTATGTGCAACAAGTTTGATTTGATCTTCTCAAAAGAATATAATAAGGCTTTTAGTAATCCATTCCTTTCATGCATTTTTTCTCATTTTATTTATTTCTTCTTATTAATAAATGCTAAAACTTATTTCAATTATTTTTTTTTGGAAAAAAATACTAGAAGAGGAGACATTTGTTGTGCAATCACCAAGAATTTCAAGTTAAAGTCTAAATAGTATATTACATTTTCATGTATGCTCCNTTTTTCTCATTCATTACTCGTGAACAAATAAAGTTAACAGTTTTTTTGGGAAAAATTTTCATTTCTTCGATTAGTCGTCAGTTATCTCTCTTTTCTCTCTCTCTCTCTCTCTCTCTCTCTCTCTCTCTCTCTCTCTCTC
>JXCR01117546.1:43407-72091 GCA_002079205.1 Phalaenopsis hybrid cultivar
GCAATTGTGAAATTTTTGATATACTTGAGAATGGTGTAAAATAAACACATTTAAGTAATATTATCTTCTTATTATGACTCAAGATATTTTATAAATACCTATAATTGCATTTGTATAAAAATATGCTTTGATTGCTAATGGTAGAATATTAAATTATTATAGAGACCCTAATAAGCTAAAACTATTAATGGCTTGGTATGTACGCGCAACAAGTTTGATTTGATCTTCTCAAAAGAATATAATAACGCTTTTGGTAATCCATTCCTTTAATGAATTTTTTCTCATTTTATTTATTTCTTCTTATTAATAAATGCTAAAACTTATTTCAATTATTCTTTTTTGGAAAAAAATACTAGAAGAGGAAACATTTGTTGTGCAATCACCAAGAATTTTAAGTTAAAGTCTAAATAGTATATTACATTTTCATATATGCTCCATATTCACACACTCTACTTTTGTCTTATCTCACATTTTATAGTTTTATATAGATTTCATTACCTTTTATAGTTAGGATGTATATTTTTTTTTGCTTATATAACATTTTGGGATTGCATGGATATCTATTTTTGCCTTACAATATGTGCATTTTATTTAATTTGTATTAAATTTTTTATTATACTTATGATTTTATTTATCAATCTTTGTGTTGTAGATGCACTCAAGAATTTTAACCACCCATTAAGGTTTCTCTTTTATATGTAGTGTATATGATCTTGTGCAATCAATAGGAGATTGGATGAGTCCAAAGTTAGAGGTTAATTCACATCTAAAGTTGGCATGACATACTAACATTGTGCAGCCCTTAAGAATATAAATGAAATAAATGCTTAATCTTAATTCAGAGCCTCAATATTTTAAATAACCAATATTTGACGAGCAAGTAGCCTTTAAGTTATTCTTTTATGGCTTGCTTATAATTTTCATTCAACTGTTGAAAAATAATGATAAAATTCATGCTTAATAAAATGTGTAAATATCATTGTTATAACCACATAAGAGCTTTTTAGCTTCAATATTATTGATTTGGTCTCATATTATATAAATTAGTTTTGTCCTCCTTTGATGTTTCATATTTACTATTATTGTCACTATTTAGTTCATCCATTGCTATTGCTGATGTTTGGTTTAGTGGTTATTGTTGTTGTTATTATACACCTAAGCTCTTTTTGTTGGAGCTTATAATTGTTTACTATTTTAATTTTGTCATATCTTTCATCTTATATTACAAGAAAGTCCTCCAATTAACTTTAATTTATTTTTAATCATTACATCATTTTGATTTTCTTGAAAGTTGATATGAATTATCAAATAATAAGTTACTACAAGCCCACATGAGAACTTGTTAGTATCATTATTCTTGGTTTGGTTTCATGTTAAATAAGGTTATTTTATTCTCTTTTGGTGTTTCATCTATAATATTGTTGATGTTATTTGATTAATCAATTATTGTTATTGTTGGTTTAGTTTAGTCTTTATTATTTTTATTTTCTAGTTTAAATTGGTGGCTTCGATCATTGCTCTAATGCTTTTGCTATTGTTGTACACTTATAATCCATTTGTTGGATACTGTGGTTTTTTATTTTCCATTTTTAACTTGACATGTTTTCCTCCCATTAAATAATAAAAGCTTATTATTAACTTCAACTTATTTTTAGTATTGAAATTATTTTGGTTTTCTTGAAAGTTTAAATGAATCATTAAAAATAATATTGCCGCATGCTCACATGAGTGTTTATTAGTTTAATTATTATTGGTTTGGTTTTATAATATGCATTATTATTTTATTTTACTCTAGAGTTTCATATTTATTAGCTATTTGTTAAATTCAGATATGTTCATGAATCACATGAAAAGAATAGAGTGTAAGACCGAAGAGAGAGAAAGAGAAAGATAGATAGGGAAATGCATAGTAATGAACAATAATCTAAATTTTTATTAACATTTTCTCATAAAATGATCCTCCTATTTACAGAATAGGGTTACAATATATGAAACTACATGTTTGTTCCTACTTTAATATGGGTTTTACTAGATATTTTAGATATTTACATATATGTGGCCTTTAGTCCAACTACCCAGGGACTTTGTCGACTTACTAGTTGGTCTTAGTTCAGTAAGTCCTATTTGTCTGACTGTGTTGAATTAGGGTTGCCAGCAAGCCCTTGATGGTCTTCGAGTCAGTTGGACTTGACTCGATCAACTTGGCTTTGCTGGTCAACTATTCTAGTTTGGTTGTCGACTATTGATTCATGGACAAGGAATTTCTATTGATAAAGCAAGACTAAACTATCGAGCATATGGTGAATCACCGTAATTTGATAGGTAGCTCACTACTTAGCAAGAAAATCCTTTGGGGTGCTCTACGTGATTATGTTATGCTTAGTTCTAGGCACTGAATAAGGAATCTCAAGGGCCTCCGTATGATAACTAGTGATGTTAAATTCTTCACTTGAGTCGGGTTATTACGAGAAGCATATTGATGCCTCCATTTGGCTCGATAGGCTTTAGTCTTCAATTCGAACGACCTTTGCTCGGTGGGCTTCCAACCCCTATTTAGGGGGGTTGTACCTGGTCAAACATGTCTTTCGATATTCTACTAATAATACTCAGCCTTTTATTAATAGACCCTTGGTCTTCTGCTAACAAACCTTTGGTCTCCACCTTTGGTTTCTTGGTCTTCCGTTTATGCCCCCTGTTCTTATGTATATGGGCCCTCCTTAGTCGTACTCCTTTGTACTTTTTTGTTTGCTAGATTTTTTCAAGATTCATGCAGACATGTATCTTATGTACACTACTATTTGGTTAACCTATTGTTATTGTTGTATGCCTATAATCTGTTTGTTGAATAATGTAGTTATTTTGTTTAGGGTTTTATATTTTCTTATTGTGTTCCATTTGCTGGAATCTTGCCTTAATATTGAGCTATTGTTAATAAAATAGCTTGCTTTATTGCTCAATAGCTGGTGTGACATATATCAAAGTTATGCAATCCTTTTGAGGAATATACTCATAAGAGAAGCATAAATTTTAATATAATTAGAGCCAATATACTTTCAATTGATTTTAGATAGCATTTATTTGGAAATGTGTAATTATTGATCAATAATTCTTTAATATATTTAAATAAAAATTTGTTGAGTATTTTCTTTTTGTAATCTAAATATACAAGCCTTACTTTGATTCTAGTTCACATTCAATATTACAAGATGATGGAGATTAAATAAAATGAATTGAGAGGGTGGTCATCAAGTTGGAATGAATTAGACTTTTGATCGTAATTTTATAACGCATTTTATTTTTAATTTTTATAGCATAATTTGAATTTGACATTATTATTGTAACTAAATTTTGGAAATAAAAAATATTAATAAATTTTGATGTCAATTTTTTATATTTTCTTACAAGTTTTTGGATTTATTTTAATAAACTCATGCCAGCTCAAACCTAAACAAGCCATACAAACTCATTTTGATTGATTCAATTTAAACACTAACATCAACATTATGAAAAATTTTGAACACAAGCTGATGTCNGGAAATAAAAACATTAATAAATTTTAATGTCTGTTTTTTATATTTTCTTACAAGTATTTGGATTTATTTTAATAAACTCATGCCGACTTAAACCTAAACAAGCCATACGAACTCATTTTGATTGATTCAATTTAAACACTAACATCAACATTATGAAAAATTTTGAACACAAGCTGATGTCAAAAATACTAATTTTTGCATTAACCTAACAAGAACGTATATTCAACTCGCTTATGTTTAGCTCATTTACACACCTATCTATTTGCATGCTTATGGGTCTTTGACCATTTGGGAAACTGTTAAAAGCCCCACACTCACAAGGAGTTAAAACTATGTTATTAACTTCACTATGAAATAATTAAGAAGTGAAGCGGTTTTTTTTATGGGTACCACCTTCTTCTGCTTCTTTAAGCTAGAATTTCTATTTACATATTTGTCGGCACTATTTTTGGTGTGGGGTTTGCCCGTAAGAAGCTGTCGGTCATCGGAATTGAAANCATACTAATTTTTGCATTAACCTAACAAGAACATATACTCAACTCGCTTATGTTTAGCTCATTTACACACATATCTATTTGTATGCTTATGGGCCTTTGACCCTTTGGGAAACTGTTAAAAGCCCCACACTCACAAGGAGTTAAAATTATGTTATTAACTTCACTATGAACTAATTGAGAAGTGAAGCGGTTTTTTATGGGTTCCACCTTCTTCTGTTTCTTTAAACTAGAAATTTCTATTTACCTGTTCTGAAACATTAGAAGTGTACGCTTGCTACAAGGTTGTTGTATGATACCTACAAACACCTAAACAATTTTACAACTATTATGAAGCACCTTGAAATGTAAAGTTTATTAGAAGCTAACAAACAATATTAACATAAGATGGATGTCTAAGAAAAGTGTCAATAAGATGTAGTTAGTTAAATAGATGTACATTACTGAGGTAATAAATGAATTATTGCAATTACAAAAGTTGGCACATTAAATTATAACAATTGTATTTCTTAAGTTGTAAATTTATTGGTGGTATTGCATTATAGGAATATTCTAACTCAGTGAAGGGACAAGTGGTGATGTTTTATTTTTTAGTTCTCTAAAATATTTAATTTGATGAAGATATATAATGTTGAGGTGGTGAATCATGGTGAAGAACAAAACTACAACTAATTGTGTCACTTAGAAAGCACATTAAATGCTTATTAGTATTCCATTGATTAATGATTGGATAGTAGATAAATAAAGATCATTTACAACGAGTAGTGTTGGGATTATTAGAGCTATATACCATAATTGCTCATTGCAACTCTAGAATTAGTTAGACTAATGAGCATAAGACCTGAGTAAGAAAATAAGATTTAGGGAGATGGCATGTGATGTAACTTTGGGATTACCAACTATGACCTTAACATTGACAATGAGATCAAGGATGTTTTAACAGTAAAATAATAAACATTTTCAAGTGTCGAAAAACTTCCAACCCAAAGAAATAATAAAATGTCCCTATACCTTTGATGGACAATCATTGGGCAAGAAGAGTGACATAATCTTACATAGTTGTGCCATAGTTACTTATAATAATGTTATTCTTAACATAAATAAGAAGATAGTAGAGGGTAGCATAAATATTGAAGACCAAAACTGATGTTTTTAAAAGAGAGTTGGTAAAGATAAAAAATAATCATAAACTATCGTACCATGATACTAGGCATGATGTGCTTTGTTGAGGCCATAGATACATTGCTCTGTGTAGCTTGCACAAAAAGGTAGATAGTTTGTTATAATAAAGTTTTGAAGATATCATTAGAAAAGAGGTGTTGGAAAATAGAATTTATTAACAACCAATTAACCTAAAGATTACCATTGACTTAAGATAACATTGAGGACTAGAGACAAAGTGTCATGCCTAAAACCGTTAGGGTTATCATTTACTGTCTATTTGTGTAAAGCTCTAGTAATTAATTGAGTGTTGTACCTGTCAATAAATCTATTAGATTTATATTTGATCCAAAAAAAATTACTTATAATAATTTTAAAGCATTTAATTCAGTTGATATTGCTTAGCATCTATCACAATCTATTAATGTTGGTGTTGGAATGGTTATTTCAAAATTATGCGATCGATTTATTTTGTTTATGAGTAAGTTTTGATTTTGGTTTACGAATATTATTTTCGCTCAAGTGGTAATTTAGTTATTTTTATTTGATGTTCATGTTTCAATGCAGAGAGGTTTTTTTTTTCCTTATCGAGTTAGTTGAGTAAACAATGAAAACTAGACTGATCAAGCAATGGTGGCTTTTGTGATAGTTTGTTTCATGCGAATGATGTACATTCTGGAATAATCGAGAAAGATATTATGGATGGTGTACGTTAATAGAATCAAGAAAAAGGCANGGTACTCGAATATTTAAAACACCTAGGGATAGTCGGGGCTCATCCAATAGCCTTCAATCATTCCTTTAAAAAAAATAAATAAAGATAACACACACACACACACGCGCGCGCGCGTAATTTATAATTTTGTACATCCGGCACCGTGCCTTTATATATATTGTTATTTATTTAACAACCAAAACCTTATAACCTATTAAAAATACCATTATTTTAACTTTCAAAAAAGTGAAATACACATTTTGATTTATGAATAAGACAACACACATGCAAAAATTGAAGTTTAGGTGTTAGATACATAAATACACATAAATTAAGTGGTATATATATAATATATAAAACTTCCATTTAAAAATTTATAAGAGATACCCTTATATAAATTATATCAAAATGAACTTAAAAATTATGTTGACTTATGTTAATATATAAATATAACACGGAAAATTTATCATTTTTTATATATAGCACCTAAACTTATTATTTATGTATGTAACATCCACAACCTTATAGCCAATCAAAAATACCACGTTAATAACACCAAAGCATCATGGTCACCTCAATGTAACACCCCATATTCCCTTCACTATTATGGAGACATAAGAAATTACCAAGTTGCGTTTATTCCTCCATGCCTCTGTTGATCTTTCTCCTCCAACTTGCTCCTATCGTGACCATTGGATCTAAATCTANTTGTAACACCCCATATTCCCTTCACTATTATGGAGAGATAAGAAATTACCAAGTTCCCTTTATTCCTCCATGCCTCTGTTGATCTTTCTCCTCCAACTTGCTCCTATCGTGACCATTGGATCTAAATCTAAGGCCAAGATTAAACCTACTAGAACCCTAACAACTTTATAAAACCCTCATTCCCAAAATCGCTTTACTTCATTCAACTCAATTAACCCCAATTTTTCTCATTCATTACTCGTGAACAAATAAAGTTAACATTTTTTTTGGGAAAAATTTTCATTTCTTCAATTGGTCGTCAGTTATCCATCTTTTCTCTCTCTCTCTCTCTCTCTCTCAACTTTTGCTGGAGGGTTGACACTTGCTGAAGTTGTTTTTTGGGTATCATATTTCAGTAGTATGTATGTAACATTTGAAGTTTAGAGTTAGGAATGCATATGCATTAAATTAGATGTGAACTATATGTATATATATGTATAATTATTAAGTGGTATATATTACAATATTGCTATTTATATACATATGCATTGAGTGTTAGCTTTGTATAAAAGCATGTTTGGGTGAGATTAGAGTTGGTTTTGGGGCAGGGATGAACTGGGATTGGATGGTTAAGTGTTTTTTTTATTCAATTTTGGATGTAATTAGTTTTGAACTTAAAAAAGAATCGAAGGTTGCAGTTGATAAAAAAAGTATAATCTCAGTATTATATTTTAGCTTGATTATGTAAGAATTATGGCTCTAAATATGGAAATAAAATTTGTCAAGTATTGGGGAGAATATATGTTTCAATGGCCGTTTCAGCTTTGTTAGACATCATATTTAAATTTAATTTTCTTGCTTTTATATTTTAAAAGATATTTCCATCAAATGAGATAGCTCATAATCTTCACCAAAAATAAAGTTTTTTTTATGAAAATTGTATACAAATTTTTTTATTAATTGACCTTCTTATAGTTTTACAATTAATATTTCATAATAGGTATCTTCCTTAATAGTTGATCTCATGATTTTCCTATCTCAATTTGATAATATGGTTTGATTTAAAGATTTCATTGTGGCATTGGGCTCCATGGAAACACCCAAGTATGATTTACAAGTCTACCTTAAAAAGAAACTATTTAAGTTCACTTGTGAAATTTTTGATATACTTGAGAATGGTGTAAAATAAACACATTTAAGTAATATTATCTTCTTATTATGACTCAAGATATTTTATAAATACCTATAATTGCATTTGTATAAAAATATGCTTTGATTGCTAATGGTAGAATATTAAATTATTATAGAGACCCTAATAAGCTAAAACTATTAATGGCTTGGTATGTACGCGCAACAAGTTTGATTTGATCTTCTCAAAAGAATATAATAACGCTTTTGGTAATCCATTCCTTTAATGAATTTTTTCTCATTTTATTTATTTCTTCTTATTAATAAATGCTAAAACTTATTTCAATTATTCTTTTTTGGAAAAAAATACTAGAAGAGGAAACATTNAGTGTTGACACTTACTGAAGTTGTTTTTTGGGTATCAGATTTCAGTAGTATGTATGTAACATTTGAAGTGTAGAGTTAGGAATGCATATGCATAAAATTAGATGTGAACTATGTGTATATATATGTATAATTATTAAGTGGTATATATTACAATATTGCTATTTATATACATAAGCATTGAGTGTTAGCTTTGTATAAAAACATGTTTGGGTGAGATTAGAGTTGGTTTTGGGGTAGGGATGAACTAGGATTGGATCGTTAAGTGTTTTTTTGCATTCAATTTTGGATGTAATTAGTTTTGAACTTGAAAAAAATTGAAGGTTGCAGTTGATAAAAAATTATAATCTCAGTATTATATTTTAGCTTGATCATGTAAGAATTATGGCTCTAAATTTGGAAATAAAACTTGTCAAGTATTGGGGAGAATATATGTTTCAATGGCTGTTTCAGCTTTGTTAGACATCATATTTAAATTTAATTTTCTTGCTTTTATATTTTAAAAGATATTTCCATCAAATGAGATAGCTCATAATATTCACCAAAAATAAAGATTTTTTATGAAAATTATATGCAAATTATTTTATTAATTGACCTTCTTATAGTTTTACAATTAATATTTCATAATAGGTATCTTCCTTAATAGTTGATTCCATGATTTTCCTATCTCAATTTGATAATATGGTTTGATTTAAGGATTTCATTGTGGCATTGGGCTCCATGGAAACACCCAAGTATGATTTACAAGTCTACCTTTAAAAGAAACTATTTAAGTGCACTTGTGAAATTTTTGATATACTTGAGAATGGTGTAAAATAAACACATTTAAGTAATATTATCTTCTTATTATGACTCAAGATATTTTATAAATACCTATAATTGCATTTGTATCAAAATATTCTTTGATTGCTAATGGTAGAATATTAAATTATTATAGACACCCTAATAAGCTAAAACTATTAATGGCTTAGTATGTACGCGCAATAAGTTTGATTTGATCTTCTCAAAAGAATATAATAACGATTTTGGTAATCCATTCCTTTAATGCATTTTTTCTCATTTTATTTATTTCTTATTAATAAATGCTAAAACTTATTTCAATTATTCTTTTTTGGAAAAAAATACTAGAAGAGGAAACATTTGTTGTGCAATCACCAAGAATTTCAAGTTAAAGTCTAAATAGTATATTACATTTTCATGTATGCTCCTTATTCACACACTCTACTTTTGACTTATCTCACATTTTATAGTTTTATATAGATTTCATTACCTTTTATAGTTAGGATGTATATTTTTTTGCTTATATAACATTTTGGGATTGCATGGATATCTATTTTTGCCTTACAATATGTGCATTTTATTTAATTTGTATTAAATTATTTATTATACATATGATTTTATTTATCAATCTTTGTGTTGTAGATGCACTCATGAATTTTAACCACCCATAAAGGTTTCTCTTTTATATGTAGTGTTTATGATCTTGTGCAATCATATAGGAGATTGGATGAGTCCAAAGTTAGAGGTTAATTCACATCTAAAGCTGGCATGACCTACTAACATTGTGCAGCCCTTAAGAATATAAAGGAAATAAATACTTAATTTTAAATCAGAGCCTCAATATTTTAAAGAAACAATATTTGAAGAGCAAGTAGCCTTTAAGTTATTCTTTTATGGTATGCTTATAATTTTCATTCAACTGTTGAAAAATAATGATAAAATTCATGCTTGATAAAATGTGTAAATATCATTGTTATAACCACATAAGAGCTTTTTAGCTTCAATGTTATTGATTTGGTCTCATATTATATAAATGAGTTTTTTCCTCCTTTGATGTTTCATATTTATTATTATTGTCACTATTTAGTTCATCCATTGCTATTGCTGATGTTTGGTTTAGTGGTTATTGTTGTTGTTATTATACACCTAAGCTCTATTTGTTAGAGCTTATAATTGTTTATTATTTTAATTTTGTCATACCTTTCATCTTATATTAAAAGAAAGACCTCCAAGTAACTTTAATTTATTTTTGATCATTACATCATTTTGATTTTCTTGAAAGTTGATATGAATTATCAAATATTAAGTTACTACAAGCCAACTTGAGAACTTGTTAGTATCATTATTCTTGGTTTGGTTTCATGTTAAATAAGGCTATTTTATTCTTTTTTGGTGTTTCATCTATAATGTTGCTGATGTTATTTGATTAATCAATTATTGTTATTGTTGGTTTAGTTTAGTCTTTATTATTTTTATTTTCTAGTTTAAATTGGTGGCTTCGATCATTGCTCTAATGCTTTTGATATTGTTGTACACTTATAATCTATTTGTTGGATACTGTGGTTTTTGATTTTCCATTTCTAACTTGACATGTTTTCCTCCCATTAAATAATAAAAGCTTATTATTAACTTCAACTTATTTTTAGTATGGAAATTATTTTGGTATTCTTGAATTTTATATGAGTCATTAAAAATAAAATTGCCACGTGCTCACATGAGTGTTTATTAGTTTCATTATTATTGTTTTGGTTTTATAATATGCATTATTATTTTATTTTACTCTAGAGTTTCATATTTTTTAGCTATTTGTTAAATTTAGATATGTTCATGAATCACACAAAAAGAATAGAGTGTAAGACCGAAGAGAGAGAAAGAGAAAGATAGATAGGGAAATGCATAGTAATGAACAATAATCTGAATTTTTATTAGCATTTTCTCATAAAACGTTCCTCCTATTTACACAATAGGGCTACAATATATGAAACTACATGTTTTTGCCTACTTTAATACGGGTTTTACCAGATATTTTAGATATTTTACGTATATGTAGGCCTTTAGTCCAGCTACCCTATGACTTTGTCGACTTACTAGTTGGTCTTGGTTCAGTAAGTCCTATTTGTTTGATTGTGTTGAATTAGGGTTGCCAGCAAGCCCTTGATGGTCTTCGAGTCAGTTGAACTTGACTCGATCAGCTTGGCTTTGCTGGTCAGCTATTCTAGTTTGGTTGCCGACTATTGATTCATGGACAAGGAATTTCTATTGACAGAGCAAGACTAAACTATCGAGCATATGGTGAATCACCGTAATTTGATAGATAGCTCACTCCTTGGCAAGACAATTTGTGAATATGTTATGGTTAGTTCTAGGCACTGAATAAGGAATCTCAAGGGCCTCTGTGAGATAACTAGTGATGTTAAATTCTTCACTTGAGTCGGTTATGATGAGAAGCAAATTGATGCCTCCATTTGGCTCGATTGGCTTTAGTCTTCAATTCGAACGACCTTTGCTCGGTCGGCTTCCAACCCTAATTTAGGGGGGTTGCACCTGGTCAAACAGGTCTTTTGATATTCTACTAATAATACTCGGCCTTTTATTGATAGACTCTTGGTCTTCTACTAATAAACCTTTGGTCTCCACCTTTGGGTTCTTGGTCTTCCGTTTATGCCCCCTGTTCTTATGTATATGGGCCCTCCTTAGTCATACTCCTTTCTATTTTTTTGTTTGCTAGATTTTTTCAAGTTTCATGCAGACATGTATCTTATGTACACTACTATTTGGTTAACCTATTGTTATTGTTGTACGGCTATAATCTGTTTGTTGAAGAATGTAGTTATTTTATTTAAGGTTTTATATTTTATTATTGTGTTCCATTTGCTGGAGTATTACCTTAATATTGAGCTTTTGTTAATAAAATATCTTGCTTTATTGCTCAATAGCTGGTGTGACTTATATCAAAGTTATGCAATCCTTTTGAGGAATATACTCATAAGAGAAGCATAAATTTTAATATAATTAGAGCCAATATACTTTCAATTGATTTTAGATAGCATTTATTTGGAAATGTTTAATTATTGATCAATAATTCTTTAATATATTTAAATAAAACTTTGTTGATTATTTTCTTTTTGTAATCTAAATATACAAGCCTTACTTTTATTCTAGTTCACATTCAATATTACAAGATGTTGGAGATTAGATAAAACGAATTGAGAGGGTCATCGAGTTGGAATGAATTAAAATTTTGATCGTAATTTTTTAACACATTTTATTTTTAATTTCTATAGTATAATTTGAGTTTGACATTATTATTGTAACTATAAAGTTTTAGAAATAAAAAATATTAATAAATTTTAATGTCTGTTTTTTATATTTTCTTACAAGTTTTTGGATTTATTTTAATAAACTCATGCCAACTCAAACCTAAACAAGCCATACAAACTCATTTTAATTTATTAAATTTAAACACTAACATCAACATTATGAAAAATTTCGAACACAAGCTGATGTCAAACATACTAATTTTTGCATTAGCCTAACAAGAACGTATATTCAACTCGCTTATGTTTAGCTCATTTACACACCTATCTATTTGTATGCTTATGGGTCTTTGAACCTTTGGGAAACTGTTAAAAGCCCCACACTCACAAGGAATTAAAACTATGTTATTAACTTCACTATGAAATAATTGAGAAGTGAAGCGGTTTTTTTATGGGTACCACCTTCTTCTACTTCTTTAAGCTAGAAATTTCTATTTACCTATTCTGAAACATTAGAAGTGTACGCTTGCTACAAGGTTGTTGTATGACACCTACAAACACCTAAACAATTTTACAACTATTATGAAGCCCCTTGAAATGTAAAGTTTATTAGAAGCTAACAAACAATATTAACATAAGATGGATGTCTAAGAAGTGTCAATAAGATGTAGTTAGTTAAATAGATGTACATTACTGAGGTAATAAATTAATTATTGCAATTACAAAAGTTGGCGCATCAAATTATATCAATTGTATTTCTTAAGTTTTAAATTTATTGGTGGTATTGCACTATAGGAATATTCTAACTCAGTGAAGGGACAAGTGGTGATGTTTTATTTTCTAGTTCTCTAAAATATTTATTTTGATGAAGATATATAATGTTGAGGTGGTGAATCATGGTGAAGAACAAAACTAAAACTAATTGTGTCACTTAGAAAGCACATTAAATGCTTATTAGTATTCCATTGATTAATGGTTGGATAGTAGATAAATAAAGATCATTTACAAAGAGTAGTGTTGGGATTATTAGAGCTATATACCATAATTGCTCACTGCAACTCTAGAATTAGTTAGACTAATGAGCATAAGACCTGAGTAAGAAAATAAGCTTTAGGGAGATGGCATGTGATGTAACTTTGGGACTACCATCTATCATCTTAACATTGGCAATGAGATCAAGGATGTTTTAACACAAAAATAATAAACATTTTCAACTGTCGAAAAACGTCCAGCCCAAAGAAATAACAAAATGACCCTATACCTTTGATGGACAATCATTGGGCAAGAAGAGTGACATAATCTTACATAGTTGTGCCATAGTTACTTATAATAATGATATTCTTAACATAAATAAGAAGATAGTAGAGTGTAGCATAAATATTGAAGATCAAAAATGATGTTTTTAAAAGAGAGTTGGTGAAGATAAAAAATAATCATAAACCATCGTACCATGATACTAGGCATGATGTGCTTTGTTGAGGCCATAGATACATTGCTCTGTGTAGCTTGCACAAAAAGGTAGATAGTTTGTTATAATAAAGTTTTGAAGACATAATTAAAAACTTGGTGTTGGAAAATAGAATTTATTAACAATCAATTAACCTAAAGATTACCATTGACTTAAGATAACATTGAGGACTAGAGACAAAGTGACATGCCTAAAACCGTTAGGGTTATCATTTACTGTCTATTGGTGTAAAGCTCTACTAATTAATTGAGTGTTGTACCTGTCAATAAATCTATTAGATTTATATTTGATCCAAAAAAAATTTCTCATAATAATTTTAAAGCGTTTAATTTAGTTGATATTGCTTAGCATCTATCACAATCTATTAATGTTGGTATTGGAATGGTTATTTCAAAATTAGGCGATCGATTTATTTTGTTTATGAGTAAGTTTTGAGTTTAGTTTATGAATATTATTTTCGCTCAAGTGGTAATGTAGTTATTTTTATTTGATGTTCATGTTTGGATGCAGAGAGTTTTTTTTTTTTTTTCCTTATCGAGTTAGTTGAGTAAACAATGTAAAGTAGACTGATCAAGCAATGGTGGCTTTTGTGACAGTTTGATTCATGCGGATGATGTACATTCTGGATGTTGTACGTTAATAGAATCAAGAAAAAAGGCATAAGGGACATGAAAATGATGGGAAGGGCATCACAATTAGAAGACAACATAATAAGAAAATAAACTCACTATGGACATTCATATATTTGCCAATAAAAAGTCTATCAATGAGAACATGTTACATACATTAATGTGCATGAATTAGGGAAAAAATAGACCTAAAGTAGCTTGTATAAAACCTATTTGAAAACAACATACAAAATACATTTAACATTATAACTCTCACTCGACAAGAATGAATCAAGGATGATAATCCATAAACCTTAACCCACAACATGAGAGGATGCTAGTTATGATGATGATGATGATGATAATGTCATCATGTCTTATTATTTATTGCATCACAACATTTGACTGTCATGCATTTCTTACAACATTTATTGCTGTTTTTAAATATGCGGCAATCCTGTTGACTTTTTTTTTCTATGATGTAAAGCTCCTTGAAAAACCTTTTTCCATTAAATATAAACATCAATGCTGCTTAACTGGTGCATGTTGCCTGATTATACTTTCTTAAAACCTAAATTACGACACTAAGCACTCTTTGTATCTTTAATTAGGATGATAGTTCTATTAAGATTATTATAAAGACGGCCGGTACATTTGTAAACATAAATAATTAGGCATTACATACATAAATATGTAAAACCATGCGGTATGTTTGGAAATGACACAACACACCTCGAAAAATTATTACATACGGACATTGCATGTAGAGATCGTTCTACACCGTAGATGACGGTGATCTACGGTGAGGATGTATTTCGGTAGGCCCCACTTTAATTTGATTGTATCCTCATCGTAGATCACCGTGATCTATAAGATAGATCGCTGCATGCGATGTCTGTATGCAATAATTTTTCACACACCCCACATCTATTATTTAAAATGTTAATTTAGTTAATCCACCCTATGAAATCCAAGATTCCTTGCAATATTCTGNCTGGAAATGACACAACACATCCCGAAAAATTATTGCATACGGACACCGCATGCAGAGATGCATGCGGTGTCCGATCTACACCGTAAATCACGGTGATCTACGGTGAAAATATATTTCGGAGGGTCTCATTTTATTTTATTTTATTTTATTTTAATAAAAATTTTATTGCATCTTCACTGTATATCACCGTGATCTACTTTGTAGATCGGACACCACATACATCTCTGCATGCGATGTCCGTATGGAATAATTTTTCACACACCCCACATCTATTATTTAAAATGTTAATTTAGTTAATCCACCCCATGAAATCCAAGATTCCTTGCAATATTCTGGCTTCAAAGATAAGATCGAAGTAAACAGTATTTCTGAATTGCTTAATCAGCAAGCTTTATATTTGAAATGATTGGGAAAGTTTGCAGTTCCTTTCAGAAAGTCTGAACTTTTTCAGAAAGTCTGAACTTTTTCAGGTTTCAGAAAGAGATTGGACGTCGCTGATTTCTAAAGAAATTATCTGCAGCTGATATTCCACATCATAATTAATCTCTTCAGGTTCAAAGTCTTTGTTGTAGAACGTCACCTGAAAGCGCATGCAAANAAAAGTCTGCAGTTCCTTTCAGAAAGTCTGAACTTTTTCAGGTTTCAGAAAGAGATTGGACGTCGCTGATTTCTAAGAAATTATCTGCAGCTCACATTCCACATCATAATTAATCTCTTCAGGTTCAAAGTCTTTGTTGTAGAACGTCACTTGAAAGCGCATGCAAATGCATGGACTTATTATTATTATTAGCATATATTAGAAGTGTCATCCTTGATAAATTTTGATGAGTTTTTATCAATCAGGTGAATTTATTTTACTCACCCAGGGCAGAACCAGTCTCTATTTTGAGAAGGAGAAATCAGACGCTTCAGACCTAATGTGAGAGGGGCTAAGACAAAGAAGGACAAAATGATATTTTAGGAGAGATAAAATGAATATTCAAGGAGACAAGACCAAAGTGTACTTTTATATAATTAAAAAATTTGAATTTGAGGAAGAGAAATCATGCCCGGGTCTGCCCCTGCTCACCCAAAAGTTTATAAGTAGGGTTGTTAAAAAAAGTTCATTGTTTGCAAACAGTTCAGGTTCGCTCGTTAAGTAGATTTTGTTGGAATCGTTTGTTATGTAAGCAAGCCGAACACGAACAAATCTTTTAGCTTAAATTATAAAAGAGCAGAGCAAGAGCAACACTTTATTTGATCGTGTTCGGCTATTTTAGCTCAGAATAAGAGTATTATATATGTTATTTATATAATAATATATTATATGTAATTAAATCTAAGCTTATTTCACTGCAGCTCATGCGGTCATGTTGGTCTGTGCCTTTTATTATATGAGAGTACTATGGGTTCAAGTCCAACAACCTATATTTATTTTTCTAATTAATTTAAACGAGCAATTTTCGAGTCAAACACACCCACACTGTTCACGAGCAATTCAAGCACAAGCGAGCCAAATCTCGAACAGAATTAATTCCGAACAAGCCCAACGCGAGCCAAACTTAAGCTCACTCAAACACGACTTGTTTACCGGCATATCTGCAAGATGAGAGTCTATTATTCTGCAGGCGAATAAATTCAAGACCTTTGACACTAACTTTCAAGGCTCTTATCAACCGGATTAGTTTATAATTGTGTGATATTGACAACAATGAAATAAATTATGTTGCTTTTTTCTTGGCTTTTGGATAAGACCACCCTGGCAACTTGTTCTTGTTTGGCTAAGAATTTTTTAATCTTTATTTTATGATAGAAATTATATGAGCTGTCTGCTCTCCCTTATCAACAATTTATCATTGCATTTCTTTGATATTATTACATGATTGCTTGCAATTTGCATAAAGAATGAGGGAATGTTACGTGCGGTATCAAAAGATGCGGATTGATGATATTATGGTGGTATTATGATGAATGCTATCACTGAATCTGCTCATACCTTATCCACAAGTAATATTTTTTCGTAAAATACACGTGTAATGAAGATTCATGACGACTAATAGAGCCTCATGCACATCTTCCCCGTTCGACCTCAACCCAACAATAAATAATCATTTTAGGATGATTTACCTACATACGGCTCAATCCAATTCCTATGTAACTACATATCTTAACACTAAATTTCAATTTTTAGGTACATACCATTTTATGTGTGCATAGAATGATGTATTTTTTTTTTATATAATTAAAGTGGTCCTATTTTTGATGTGATATGGAAGAATTGGGTGTAATAGACATAAAAAATCAAAATACAAGTATTTGATATGTAAATACATAAAAATGGGGGGTGTGTATGCAAATGCCTCATAATTTTATTCCAAGGATAAAAAAGGTTTGGAAAAAAAAGGAGTTTTCAAAAATACCCTAAACAATATTTGTATTATATTTTTACCCTCTCAAATTTTTTTTCTTTGTATTTACTTATAAAATTAATTCCTTCTAATTCATATATATATATAATGTTCTATGCCTCATGAATATTATGCAGGACTACATTAAAAAGCAACATTTAGTCATACAAATGCATTTTATTTACAGAGAATGTAATTCCCTTGCTGATTGGCTCGCTAAACAGGGTTTAAACAAGATTATGGTGGGCATCTTACCCCTACCTCAATTACAGGTTCTTCTAAATGGGGATTTATTGGATATGCCTTATATTAGGAGATAATATATCTTTGGTATTGTTTGAATTTTTAAGTCCTAAACCTCTCTATTTCCTACGATTTTCCTGTCTATCATGCTTATTGCTCTCGGTTCTGGGTCATCTCAAGTGTAAGAACTTGATGAATTTTTAGCTCTTGGGTTTGGGACTTTTGCGCATGTATGCTTTTTCACCTTTTATTTCACAGCATTTGAACAGGGGACATCTTATTTCAACATTTTGATGCTTAACATGTCGCTTATCTCGGTTTGGACTCCGACTACTTTCGAGGAGGAATTATGTGGCTTTACAACTCACACGACTGTTTATGCATTCTGGTCTTTATGTCATTGTATTTTTGAGTTTGTTAAACCTGTTATCGTTTTCTTTTTCTCTTTGTGGTGTGGAGCTGTAATGAAAAAAAAAGAACCCCTAGAACTTCATGTATTTCTTTTGTTTTTAGTGGGGATCCTTTTTCGTTCCCTCTTTTTGAAACCGCATTTTATATTAACACGTAGAGAGCCACTAACTGCTCTTTTATTAATATATATATATATAGGAATTTACATGCATACACACAATTCTTCTGTATTTATATATTTAATACCTAAACTTTAATCTTTGCATATTTAACATTATAATGTCAGAATCACTTCAAAGTATACGCATACAACTGAGTTTCTATTCTACATATGTTAATATCAGTGATTTTTTTAATGTCAANGACTTCAAAGTATACGCTTACAACTGATTTTCTATTCCACATATGTTAATATCAGTGATTTTTTTAATGTCAACTTCAAAAAATGAATGCAATATGAGTAAACATTCAAGTACATATGCATTAGATATGTGCATATATAAGAAGTGTGTGATATTTATGTAAATCACCTCATATAAAATTTAATATTTAGAAATATACATAAATTAGCAGGAATGGAGAGCATACAATATCATTACCTCCTATTCGTGACATTGAAAAATACTCATACTGGTTTCGGTCTCGTTTTAGAAGATATAATTTATGCATCTTACTCCACATAAATCAACTTCATTACTTGGTCATATCATTGAAAATTAAACTAGATTTTGGCACATATGTAATTAGGCTTTATTTCAACCCATAAGTTAGAGTAGTCTAAGAAGAATTCTAGAGATTCATTCTAAAACAAAATTTTAGAGAATTGTAGAGACATATATTAGAGCATCTAGAAAAATCTTGATTATGTAATTAAGGACTTTTGTAATGGAAGATAAAAGAGCATTTTAGAGAATAAATGGTAGCCAAAGAGTGAAATGTGTTGGCACAAACCTAATGAGGTATCACTAGTATAAATAGGTGTGATGTGTTTGAGTTTAGATCAAGAAGGAAATAGAGTGAAATATAATTATCTCTTGCAAACTGTGTTACTCTTTTTTCTTAGCATTTCTCATCCTAATAGCATTTTTTTCCCAACAAAGTGGTTTCAAAGTCATAAGATCCTTTTTAGAGAGAAGGCGAGCAGCGGTATGATTCCCTTTCGAGTCCCAATGTTTAACAAAAGCATCTACGACAATTGGAGCATCAAGATGAAGGTCCTCAGTGGAATATAAGGTGTATAGGAGATGATAGAGAAATGCTACAACAAGCTAAGAGATGAGTATAGTATATTCAAAACTCAAGAGGTTAGTTTAAAAGACTCGAGGAAGAGATACAAGAAGGCTTTCTATCAAAACTATCAAGAATTAAATGATAACTCTTTTATCTATTATGTGAAATCTACCAAGGAGACATTGTGGAAGCTTCAGCTTTCTTATAAAGGAGTGAAGGAGTGAAGGAGCAAGTCAAAAAGGTGTGTCTCCAAACATTATGTGGCGAGTTTGAAGCCTTATATATGAAAAAAATCAAAGTTGTCTCCTACTAGTATTAGCAGTTTCTAATCAATTAAAAAGAAATTGAGTACACTTTACTATTAGCATGCAAAGAGAATGAAAATTGTGAAAATAATATAAGCATTAAGTGCATGCAACGGTGCTCTGAGCTAGCTTGTGCATGCATCATTTTTTTAAAAAAATTATCATAGAAAATGACTAGTATATTATGCTTATATATGTGTATGTTTATGATTAAATTTAAAAAAAATAAAATAAGGTTATGAGTATATATTTGCTCAATGTCTAGTAAAGAATAATGCTTTTGAAACATTTTTAGCCACCACATTGATTGCTCTATGATAAAAATTTTCTTATAAAATTGAATCTAATATTTTCATATATATAATAGTTAATATCATCATAAATTTACCTTATTTTGTGTCATTTCTTTTATTATGATTTCTTTATTATTATTTTTTATTTAAATAAATGTATTTATATTATGGCTAGCATTATCTAAAATAAGCATGATACATTAAAAGTTTTAATGCTATGCAAATAAATAATGTAGTTTTACTCATAAATGACTCAAAATTTAAATTATGAAAGCTTACAAAGAGAGAATATCTTATCGGATAAAACTCTATGATTGCTCCCAAAAGATTTCATGTTAATAAGGATTTAACTTGTACCCATTGTTAGTATGATTTTGTAGCAAAAATGACACCACGAAAAAGCCATAACAATTATGACTAGAGCCAACTAAGAAGATAATTTGCTGCAAAATTACACCATCAGATTATAGTCACAACTAAAATTCATATGTTACGCAATGACTTAGCTACACAAGTTGTGAATCATATGGTATATTTGATAGTATAACAAAACTCTCTATTAATTAAGATTAAATTAAACTTATTTACTAGAAAAAACATCCATCTGAAGTATACATGACTTCTTCTTCTTTTTTTTAACGAAACAACTCATAGTGTTTGAGAATCACCCTTTTGTCAGGTTAAGCTGACTATATCTAACTAAGTAGACTAAAATTCCTGGCAATCCACGATAACAGAGCCATGTGATCTTAATTGAGTTTCTTATTATTCATCTATTATTTTCTCATAAGTTAATGATAATTTTTTTTTTAATTTACAATTTAAATTTTTGCTACTATACACTAAAACATTGATGAGCTAATGAGTAGCCTTAATCAAAAGTGTAACATGAAACATAATTAATCACATAAACTTGTGCCCATGAGGAATCTCAAATATTAAAGTAGATATATAAGTCCTCCCCACAAAATGAGCATGAAATATATCAATAGTGTCTTATCTTAAATCTAATATGTCTTACAAAACAAAGACCCTATTTAACATGAATAACTTTTTTGGAGAGAGAGAGAGAGAGAGGGGGGGNTATATTAATTAGTTTAAATCAAATCTATTTATGTATTAATTTGAACAAGTACAATTGAATATTAATTAGCCTGAATTTTAGTTGTTCATCAAGTATATTGTTTCATTTACATTCCATATAACATCAGCATATTGGATTTGATAAAATAATAAATTATCATAAGTTAAAATTCCAAATAATTTGACCATAACACTACCAGTATCAATCATGTGCAAAGAGTTTTGCTGAACTTGGCTGCAATTGGGAAAAACAGGACGGCAGTGGTAACTCCAACAGCTATGATTTGATGGGAAAACGGCTTCTAAGACGAAACCTCATTAGGAGATGATGAATAGGGGTTTAAGTCATGAGCTCCTTTTTTAAGTGATTCTGAAACAGCATGGCTTCCATGGAAGCTGCTTCCTCTTCCACTCAGAAACCTCTTCATTGATTCATTGTCTTCTTCATGCAGGCCAGTTTTTGAGGGGAGCTGCTGCAGGGCCCTCTGATGGCTTGATCCTAAGAAGAAATCAGTGAGTCCTGAAATTAAGGCAGCATTGAGAGAAGGTTGATTAAGATGCATGGCATTCAAGTCAGTATAAAAAAAAGATGCTGAAAAAGGTTTGGGATTGGAGATGAAGGAACCATTTTTCCAGATTTTTGGTTTTCTTGGCTGATTTGTTTTGCGGCTGTTCTCTGCTGGTAAGTTTGTAACGGACCTGCATGCTCATCACTTTTAATATCTCTTATCCTTAGTCATGATATCTATGCCTATAATAAGATTTATGTTTTTAATATTGATTATAATAATAATAATCATAATTCAAACTTTTATTTTTTTGGTAGTTCTAAATTTTATTAAAGGCATGGCATTCAATAACAAAAATTATCAGAGAAGGAAGATTGTTATTTTGACCCTCAATTATTAAACTAAGATAAAATGATACTGTGGTACCGCTCACCCACCATATCTCACCTATTGCTCACCTACATCCCACCTACCACTCTCTTGCTTCTATAAATAGAGAGGGTGTGAGGCTTAGGAGAGCAAGAGGGAAGAAATCTTAAGCTACCGCAAATGAGGAGAGAATAACTAAAGAGCTAGAGAGGAAGAGAGCAATTTGAGGCATTGTATCAATGTGTCGCTTGAGAGGGAGGCCATAGAAGGAATATGATGACTCATCTCTATGTATAAACTATATATTCTCTATTTCTTTTGCTTTAGTGAACTATTTGATTGATTCACTCCCGTGGACGTAGATCCGGTTGGATCGAACCACGTAAATGATCTGTGTTTGCTTGTGTTCTTTGCGTTTCATTTCTATGTAGAAGTACATATTTCACAACAAAGATAAAAAATGAAGGGAGGCAATTTCATATGTTTTTAGAGTTAAATAAATGCCTACAACATCTTAAAAACAAACTAAAATATGAAAATNATTTTATAAATCGAATATGGTATTTAGAATCTTTTACAGTGCCATGTATGGAAGAAATGAAAACTAAAAAGCTATAGATTTTTAATTTAAAATTAGTATATGAAAAACATTTTAATAATAACATTTCTTTTCAGTTGTACCTATTATATTATTTTTTTTATAAAAGAATAAAATTTAGCAGTGAAAATTACAAGAGTATTCAGGTGGTAGTGTTTAATTTACATCTTAGTGTTGCACGAGAACCTCACATATTAAGATAATATAAATGTGGGTAGAAACATATGTTTTGTTTACACAGAAAAATCAAAAAAGAAAAAAATCATGGGGATTGACCTAATTGAAGAAATCCATTATAACAGATTTAACCTTGTCCCATAGGCAGGAAAGGAATATATAGTCTGCCAAGCCACAACGTTGATCAACAGATGAACTTGTCGCCCTACGATAGTGAGGAACACAATGGAGAGTAATAGTCAATGCTTTAATGCACTGTCTTTAGAGTCGATGTCACATCCATGATGATGAGTTGCTTCGTAAATAATTTCATACGGTGCTTCGTTGCAAGGTGTTGGCGACATCATATGGTAATCGACGATGACCGACAAGTGATGGTGACAGCGGTTGGCAGTTAGCAGTTGCAATAGCAGGAGACGTTCACCAGATTGTCGGTGCAGAAGTGATGCTAGAAGTCACCTCATTCTCCAAGCCTCAGTCTTCTTCACATTTCAAGCTCGCTCAATTTATAGAATCGCTGTTGCAATTCATAAAGGAATCCAAATCACTCTGATCAAAAGACCATAAGTGATTTAAGTATCTTAACAATGTTGAATTGAGCGGCATTGGACTCGTTGGATTCTTCTTCCTGAGACGGTCAATTAGAATATAAGCTCGCCAGATTCGACATCTGTTTGACCTTCCAAATATGCCCAGAAAACTTCCAAAAGTGGTATAATGACTTGATCTGAGCCTGATCTGATTTAGATGGATTTATTTTGGTATCGTTGGGTCATTTTCGTTGAGCCTTTCAGTTTGATTGTAAGTTTGTTGAAATCATAGTTCTGGATACTTTTTAATTGAAGTTTGAAATGTTTCTTACCCAAAAGATCGCCCTGAGAACTGTTTCATGCTCGAGATTTATGTCGGATGATGGATTTGCTGATGAAGTATCGGTTGCCCCCTATTTTCGGCTGAAGCCAACTTCGTCAAATCTGAAGTACTTTATTTTCATCAGTGTATTATTCATATAAACATATGTGTATATACTATATATTGAAAATTTAATTTTTGTACATTATTTATTATTGTTATTTATTATTTTTTACATAGGGATTGTGTGGCATGAAAATGTCTGATAGCTTAAGGACATATAACTGGTCGAAAACCAATCGACCGGTCCTCCACTATTTTGATTACACACACAAGGAGAAATACTACGTCTTGGCCCAAAAAATTTTTGTCATCAGCACCCTTATCCTCACCTATGTCCACCGATATATATATATATATATATATATATATATACANCATAAATCAAACTTTTATTTTTTGGTAGTTCTAAATTTTATTAAAGGCATGCCATTCAATAACAAAAATTATCAGAGAAGGAAGATAAAAAATGAAGGAAGGCAATTTCATATGTTTTTAGAGTTAAATAAATGCCTACAACATCTTAAAAACAAACTAAAATGTGAAAATGGTAGAGTTAATACTGAAAAAAATAATTGGTGCAGAGATTGCACTGACTGGACAACGGCTGCGGCCACATTGCTGTGGATTACATGGCGGTCTATTTGGGCCGTTGTCGGGACGTGTAGCCTCCACACCTAATTTACCGAATTCTTCGTTAATACTTACCCCTCATTATCAAAAATGTCGACTTTGCAAATGCCTATTACTGTAGTTTCATCATCATAACCAATATGCCTGAATGAGTAGCATATTGGTTTGAAACAATAAGAAGATTTCCAAGATATCAGATTCGAGGGCTCATCCTGCCCAAGAAAGATAAATAAATAGATAAACATATTTAAAAAAGAATAGAGATAAATATAAAAAGAGCCCCATAAAAGCAAAAAAAAAGGCAAAATGACACACATTTACACATGTTGCAATAGTATTTTTTTCATGTTCTTTCCCGGATCTTTCCTTCCTAACGTAGCCCATTAAGCTAACCGAACCAGGAATTCGAAGAACTCGCTGCCACATTACAAACAAACAAGCAAGTAGTTTAACAAAAAGCATAGAACAAATTATAATAAATCACTTTAAATTAGTAATAAACCTTTGTAGCCTCTATTGTAGCCTGAGCAGAGCCGGCAATATATTCAAAATTGTGTTTTGCAGCCAACTCATCTGGCCTGAAAAACAGAACGACATAACAGTGTAAGCTCTGTCTGTTGCCGTAGCTAATTTCTATATATATGTGTTTAAATATTAATTATTAGGACATATAGAAATCTAAATATATTTCTTACATTGCCAAATGTTGCTTCTCTGCAAAAATATCACCATTGAGCTGCTTGTATCTGAAACCACACAAAAGAAGCAAGAAAATCAATGCCAAACAGGTTATACATATATTCTGCAGAGGTTACAATTTTGAATATATTGCCGGCGCAGAAAGGCTTTACTTTTGGAAGAACTTATTGTCATCATCGAACGCAGAGATATCCAGATGGGGTTTCTCCGTTCCAAGAAGGTTGCCCTTTGACGCCATTTGTGTGAGAAGGAGAGGAGAGGAGGAGGGAACGATGGAGAGATGTGAATATGGTTGGTTGATGGGAGAGAGGAATTGGATTTGTATTTATAGCAATAAGGCCGTAGAGGCAGAGGTTGGGAACATTTTTCTCCCCGCGGAGCTCGCAAATAGCTTTGTTATTACTTATTAATCGAGCAACGTTCCGATAAAGATAAGCATCATGAGTCTTGGTCAGGAAAATATTTGCTAAGAAGTACAGGAGGTTATATCAGGGTTATACCCCTTTGTAACCCCCTGTAACCTCTTTGTAAACTACTTGTAACCTACAAATGAGTTTCACGCTTATGTAATTTTATGGGTACAAATAAGTTACACGGAGGTTACAAGGGAGTTATACGGAGGTCACAGGGGGGTATAATCCTGATATAACCCTCCTGTACCCCTGAATAACCCCTGACGTACGCATCGCTGCGTACGTCTTATGTACTTAAATATTTTCCCATTTATGAGTGTGTTAAATATTCAAGCATCACATCCTACACACCGGAGATTCAAACCCGTGACTTAAGGGGACTTACGACCTTCAAAGAGGTTGCTCTATCAACATGTCACGGTACGCACGCACGCACACTCACACACACGTATATATATATGAAAATTTACGTGCCCGACACATAATTCTGACGTGTTTACACATCTCATATCTAAACATTCATATTTATATAAATAGCACTTTGATGTTTTAAACCTATGCAAAAAAATGTACATCTCATTTAAAAAAAATGATAATAGTTTCATTTTTTATGAGTTATTAAGGATTTGAAAATTTAAATGTGTAATGGTACAAATATAATAAAATTGCGTGCCATGTATGGAAGAAATGAAAACTAAGAAGCTAGAGATTTTTAATTTAAAATTAGTATATGAAAAACATTTTAATAATAACATTTCTTTTCAGTTGTACCTATTATATTATTTTTTTATAAGAGAATAAAATTTAGCAGTGAAAAGTACAAGAGTATTAATGGTGGTAGTATTTAATTTATATTTTAGTGTTGCACAGAACCTCTCACATTAAGATAATATAAATGTGGGCAGAAACATATGTTTTTTTACACAGAAAAATCAAAAAAAGAAAAAATCACGGGGATTGACCTAGTTGAAGAAATCCACTATAAATTGCTGATTGCAGATTTAACCTTGTCCCATAGGCAGAGAAGGAATATATAGTATGCCAAGCCACAACGTTGATCAACGAATGAACTTGTCGCCCTACGGTAATGAGGAACACAACGGAGAGTAATAGTCAATGCTTTAATGCATTGTCTTTAGAATCGATGTCACATCCATGATGATTAGTTGCTTCGTAAATAATTTCGTACGGTGCTTCGTTGCAAGATGTTGGCGACATCATATGGTAATCGGCGATGACCGACAAGTGATGGTGACAACGGTTGGCAGTTGGCAGTTGCAATAGCAGGAGGCATTCACCAGATTGTCGGTGCAAAAGTGATGCTAGAAGTCACCTCATTCTCCAAGCCTTAGTCTTCTTCACATTTCAAGCTCAATGTTCCCTCTCAAGTGGGGGTAAGGCTCAATTTATAGAATCGCTGTTGCAATTCATAAAGGAATCCAAATCACTCTGATCAGAAGACCATAAGTGATTACCTCGATCGACCAGTGTTTGATGGACATTGAAGTATCTTAACAATGTTGAATTGAGCGATATTGGGCTAGTTGGATTCTTCTTCCTGAGACAGTCAATTAGAATATAAGCTCGTCAGATTCGACATTTGTTTGATCTTTCAAATATGTCATAAAACTTCCAAAAGTGGTATAATGACTTGATCTGAGCCTGATCTGATTTAGATGGATTTATTTTGGTATCGTTGGGTCATTTTCGTTGAGCCTTTCAGTTTGATTGTAAGTTTGTTGAAATCATAGTTCTGGATACTTTTTAATTGAAGTTTGAAATGTTTCTTACTCAAAAGATCGCCTTGAGAACTGTTTCATGCTCGAGATTTATGTCGGATGATGGATTTGCTGATGAAGTATCAGCCCCCTATTTTCGGCTGAAGCCAACTTCGTAAAATCTGAAGTACTTTATTTTCATCAGTGTATTATTCATATAAATATGTGTATATACTATATATTGATAATTTAATTTTTTTACATTATTTATTATTTTTTACATAGGGATTGTGTTGCATGAAAATGTCTGATAGCTTAAGGACATAGAACTGGTCGAAAACCAATCGACCGGTCCTCCACTATTGTGATTACACACACAAGGAGAAATACTACGTCTTGGCCCAAAAAAATTTTTGTCATCAACACCCTTATCCTCACCCATGTCCACACACACACACACACACACACACACACACACACACACACACACACACACACCTGTCTTTNAAATTGTATAGTGCCAAATAGGAGCATGCCTATTCTTTACCCTTTGGACTAGGCATAAAGAACATTGACTAATCCTATGCTTGGTTATGGAATCTGCGGCTAGGCTGGGAGGATACCGGCTCTCACTTCAGAGCTCCCATGTTCCCCTCTTCTGAGGGCAAACCTCTACACTTCAGCGCCCAAAGGATAGGACCGAATTGAGGATTTTAGTCTGTTACTCTAAAATCTCCAATTCTACGCCCGATATTTTTTTTCCCTATTTATTTGCACCCAACTTTCAAGGACTTTGACCTCCCTAAATCTTGGATGTAATCCTTACTTTAGTTGTAAAACTCAACACATGTTAACAAATCAATTGGCCAGATTGAAAGCAAATTAAGATTAAAGTGAAAAGATCACCACAACTTCTTTAACATTCTCATGGAATAACCAATTCAAATCATCATTTTAGAAAATCTCAAGACAAGGAGAAAGACAGAGAAAACTACTCAGAACTCATGGAGAGGATACAACAAAACTTGGATTTCATATATAAAAGCAAAGTCATACAAACTACAATAAGTAAATACAACTTATCTCGAATTCCTCCACAAGTAAACTCCTCCAAGTTCCTCTTAATCCCTTCTTTCTTTACAACACACAAAATTCTTCTTCAAAGCGGTAAGGAGGGAGAAATCTCTCACTTTCTCTCCACTCTTATAATCTCTCGAAGAATTCCTCACTATACTAACCCTAAAGTAAACTCTCTACACTCTACAATCAACCAAAACTTAGCGGACACCACCACAGGGCTCCTCTTTTTTCGGCCCAAATGTTTCTCTTAAATTTGTAGAAGAGTTTTCTAAGAGTTGCCTAAGCGTCCCTTCAAAGATCATCCACATTCAATGCACCTATTAAGAGAACCGCCGCTCTTGCCTTCGGTGGCCTCAATGGCACCGTCGGCGGCCTTCTAGAATATTTGATTTTGGACTCTCTTGGGAAAAACCCG
>JXCR01117548.1:0-13842 GCA_002079205.1 Phalaenopsis hybrid cultivar
CAGGTATGTATTGAAGTTAAAAATTTCAAGTTATAGGTATTTATTGCAAATAACAATAATTTTCATAATAGGAAAATACTATTTGGTTTATGCTGGATACCCAATGCAAAGGGGCTATCTCAAACCATATCCAGATACTAGGTATTATATTCATGATTTTGAGCGAGCAAGTGACACTATTCGTGGTAGGAAAGAAAGAAATGGGTCATCCTACGTGATATGTCGTCATATCAATTTCAGAAGCAGGTGCATATTGTGGTGGCAACAATGACACTTTATAACTTCATACAACGACACCCTTCAAGTTCAGATACAGATTTTAGTATGACTGATAACGAAGAACTGACAGTTTATGAGGAACCATCAGAAAACATGATTGGGTCTTCAGTTCCTTAGGATGACAATAAATTTAATGAATTTGTAGTTCATGACACAGAGGGTGTGGCTGAAATGACTGCTCTGAGATAATTTATATGGCAGCTAATCCAACAAGTCTGTCTTAACTTCGTATATATGTAGATTAATTTTTATGTGTATTTTATTTTTTTGGAATAAGTATTGACATTTTTTTTTTATTTTTTCGCAGTTATACAAACATAACTTCTGAGATATTAGTTACAGACAAAAGTATTTTGTGTTATTATGAACTATCGTCTTCGTTGCTCACGTCGCGTCAGTGTCATAGCTTTGGGAGACAGTTCTACGATTATACTAAAGGTGTTTCAACTCGTTGCAGTTTCTTCCGGTGGGCTGAGGGTCCCACATGTTACACTGCCAGCAATCCTGAGAATCTAATGTTTTCCTAAGTTGATAGTACATATGAGATCAGACGTAGTATGAATTTGAAATTAAATATTTTAATATTTCTCATTGTAGTTGTACTTGTCTTTGTCCTTTTTTTATTTCTTCTGATACTCACGAGTGTGAGAACTGTATCATCTTTTAGAACTGATCTGTGATATTTGTATGTTCCTGCACTATATGATTTTGTACAATCAATAAACTATCCTGAATAAGTTGCCCCAAATATTTTTATCAAACAGAAGCAAGAATGTCATTTAACCACCAATAAACTAATCTGAAAAAACTACCCCAAACAGCAAGTCAGATTATTATGATAATCTACAAATTATCAGAACAATCTATTTATCAACGGATTATAAATAATCAACTGCGCCAAACATACCGTAGGATAAAAGTCGTTGCTGTGTAGCGAAATGAAGACACAAGAACGCCCCACCGTACTCCGTAGGCTCAAATTTGAACATAAAATCATTTCTCAACAGCCCATAATTGATTGTCTTTGCCATAACAAATTATCCAATAATACAACAAATGAAACTTTAAGCAAAAACATCCTTCAAAAGTAACGTAAATATTCAAAGCAAGAAAGTCATTGTGGGAGAAACTCCACACATAAATACAAACTATAATGAAACAGCCCAAAACTTTGACCACCGCCCCTCAAGACCATTCTCCAGTTCAATGGAGTAAACTTATTTTAAGATTTTCTATGAGCATAAGTAATATAAAAATCATATTAGCATATTATAAATAGAAAATTACACGGTATATTTAGTTCTCAACTACTTCAATTAGGGTGGTTTCATAGTCACTGGGAGCTTCAAAGCCATGGAAGTTCAGCACAGTAGCAGCAACATTGGCAAGGCCACCATCTGGCACATCACTCCGGAAACGAACACTGGGACTCAAGCCGGGGCCGCCGATGGCGATAGGAACCTGCAGAGATTTTTTTCAGAGCGAAAAAATCAGATCAAAGCAAAACAAATATATGATTGTGATATCAACAGCTACATAACAAATTATATCCATCAAGTGGTGGTACTCAGCAGTCGGTTAACGTTAAGAATGCAATGAAAAATATCTAAATAACCCATTCATTCGTTTCAAAGCCATCTTCATTCAACCAAAAAAATGAGGCATTTACATCCATACCACAATTCTCATATAGTTATACATCTAACACCCACACTTTGATATTTTACATCCATACCAGTCAAATCTTTAACACCACAAAATACCACTATTACTAACTTTTTAAAAGTGAAAAACACCTTTCATGCATAGCATTACAACACCAAAGTGTTATTAATGCGGATATCAATTTTTGGGTGTTATATATGTAAATGCATAAGAATTGTGCGGTATTTATTTAAATTTCAACTAAATAAGATAGTTGGTGAAACGCGTGCACATAAATGGCGTTATTTAGCAAGTAAATAAAGATTGTTCACATGTGCCTACCGGTTGAAGGGTATGAGAGGTGAGAATTTGAACTTTCCCTTCTTTGTCAAAAATTGGCTGCCCAGATTTACCCCTTTTCACCATGTCCTCAGCATTGCCATGATCTGCAGTGACAACATAGATGCCACCCACTTGCACAATGGCATCAAGAATCATCTGCAAGAACAAAAATAAATAAAAACATATATCACTTAGAGATTATTTTTTAGTGCAATGAATTCTTTTAAGATTATGGTGTGACTATCATCACATTTTTAAAAATCTGAGAAAATTACAAGATTTCAACACAATCTATATAATTTTAACAGGGCTCATTCATGAAGCCATGATAATTTAGAAAAATATTCTCAAGCATGGTAAGGTTTGATGCAACCCTAGTAAATATACCAAAATTTGATAAAATGCTTGAATTTAACAAGATTTGGCCAGCTAAATTTTCTTGATCGATTGAAAAATTATATCAATCGACTAAGAAAACTCACTCGCAAGCCTCAACCACTAAAACAAAAACTTCTTAAAAAGAAGAAAACCAGTGAGATCTCTCAGTTCATTTTCTTTCATTTTCTTGTGTTATTTTTACATGAACATTTGCTTTGAGAACCAAGGCTTTGCATAATAACAACTCAACAATCTTTACTTTTGAAAGTTAAAAGAATAGCCTTGCATCTTAAAGTAAGAAGTTACCTTTACAGCTACATCTGCAGCCTCACAAGCCACAGTGGTAGCCTCAATATCACCAGTGTGGCCTACCATGTCACCGTTCGGTATATTAACTCGTACCTGAGGGAAAGAGAAAGTGTAAGACGAAGAAGATAATACCAAACAATTTCATCTTAAATCTAGTTAACCTTTACCTGGTCAAAATTGCCGCTGAGAATAGCATCCCTTGCCTTCTCGGCAATTTCAAGTGCCTTCATTTTAGGCTGAACGTTAAAAGTGATTCCAACATCACTTGGAATTTCAACATACTCTTCCAGTGTTGAATCAAAGCATCCAGATCGATTTCCATTCCAGAAAAAGGTGACATGACCAAACTTCACTGTCTCACTGTTCCAACAAAAAAAAAAAAAAGAGAAGAAAGTGCTTATTAACAGTTACCAAATAGTGCAGCAGAAGAAAACACGAAATTGACGACAAAACTGTGAGATATATTCTCATAATATTGAAAATACAAATCATTGATAAAATAATTTCCACATATAAAATTAAAAAAGAGCTTGGCGCAGAGATTGGATGCCATATTCCACTCCAGAAACTTAAAATTCCAGACGGAGGACATGTTCAAAAATAATAAAGTTATATTGGTTATAACAAAATTTTTGAAGAAGACTACTTCAAATTCATATGATTGGTACCAATTTTAAAGTATCAACCATTTTGGGCCAGTGGAATTGGTTGAAGGGCTATTTGTTGACTGTTGGCATCAAAAACAGCCAATTCACAGGTTTAAAAGGTCTCTAGCAATACAATAATTTATTTATTACTATTATTAATATTATTTACTTTGACGCACTAGATTGCATTAAAAGACTCGTTGATGGTTGATGTTGAGATGGAATTTTTTGTTGCAAACTCCAAAACAATAAATTCTTAAATGGAATGAATTAATGATGCACAAATGAGACCCTAAAGATAATGACACTAGGTAAAAACATTGAAGTTAAATGGATCAATTAATTAAATTTTCCGTTAACAGTTACTTGACTAAAGACAAATAAACATGGTTTGAGCTCAAACTAAATGACATCTACAACAAGTGCATAACAATAAACTACATCTCTAATCTTCAGAACAAAAAAAAAAATTTCTTCTAATTTAAATCCTTGGAGATTTTAGCAAGTGTGTAAAAAGGGTGATGATGATATAAAAGAATGAAATCAACAAAAGCAGAACATCATGCAGCCCAACAAATAAATAAAAACAAGAAACTAATTGTTGTTAAGTCAAAATCAATCCCTACAAGCTCTTAAATAATATGAATTGCTGATCTCAAGGTCCATAAGAAAACAAAGCACAACATGTACCTGCAAGCGAAAGTACGAATACCATTCTTCACAAGGTATTGACCTGATGTCCTATCTATCTCCGGAGGAGAAACAAGATAATGGTTTGGAAGCTTTAATTCGCCATCATATTGAAGCATTCCAGCATATCTAATCTTTGGAAAACGGACACGGTCAAATTTATCAAAGTTATCATATTCAAGAGCTTTAGCAAGCATAACCATTCGGTCCGCTCGGAAGTTAAACGTGACGACAGCATCACCATCCACTATTGGGCCGACTGCTTTACCACTCTCATCAACTATGACAAATGGAGGCAAATATTGATCATTAGCCTTAGGTTCCTTTCTGAGCTCTTTCACCGCTTCAACTGCATTTTGGAACTTGTAAGGTGCTTCGCCAAGAACCTGAGCATACCAGCCCCGTTTAACGACATCCCAATCATTCTGCAAAATGAAATTTGGAAGAATCATTAATCAACAAATAAGCACAAAAGGGAAAGAGACACCAAGGAGAAAGCACTCAACCATGTTTTCAGAAATATTGGCCTAATAACTGAAATGCTCAAATAGAGAAAATAAAAGGAAATTTACATATATCTTATGTATTTACATATATCAAACTTAAACTTCCATATTTGCATACATTTAGTTTTTTAAGCCTATGCACGAAAATATGTATTCCATTTTTAAAAAGTGATAAGAGTGCTATTTTTTATGTGATATTAATGATTTGAGCGCTGTGTGTAAATATGAAAGTTTAGGTGTGAGATATGTAAATACATTAGAATTGTGTGCTATAAATAAAGAACAAATAGAACAGAGTACCTCATAACGATCCATAGTAACATACATCCGTCCACCACCAGACGCAATCTGTGCATCAATGCCATTTTCACGCAAATTTTTAAGGTCATTTTCAAGGGTTTCCACAAAGCCTACACTGCTTCCATCTAAGACATCACGGCCATCAGTTAAAAAATGTACTCTGATTCTTTTGGCGCCATTCTCGCTAGCACCTTTCAGCAGCAGCTGCACTCAAGAAAGGACAATTTAAGGACAAAATTTACAAGGGAAAAGAAAGAGTGGGTTGTTTTTCTCTTAAAACCCTTTTTTTAATACCTGTAATTGATCAAGGCGGGAGTGAACACCTCCATCACTTAGCAATCCAATCAAATGCAAAGTACCTTTGTCAAAGGATTCTTTGATGTATTTAAAACCATCTCCTTCATATATTTTTCCCGAGGCAAGAGCAAGATCCACAAGCTTAGCCCTGTAGTTCAATAAACAAAGTAAGACTAGATTGTAACCGACTTTCTGATAAGGAAGAACAATGTTGCCTCAACAAATCAAATCAAACCTAAGCAACATGAATGGATTAGTTTAACAATAATTGAAGGGAATCAAGGATCTTCAGTTTTTTAAGTAGTTTCACTTCCAAATTTTACTGATTTAAGGAGGATTCTGAAAGTTTGAAGTGTATTTAAAAAGTCAAAACCTTGGATGACCCTGAGTTATAATTTAGAACCTGTGGTCGAATCAAATGTAACATGAACATGCTTCTACTAGGCATTTCAAACTACAAAGGAAAAAATTAGAGTGAATTTTTCATTTTGTTTATAGGTACTCAGTTCAAAAGTAAAGCATCATTCTAAATGAGTTCAACATCACAATTAAATACAACAAAAACTTTTGCAACTAAGAAGAGTTGAGCAAACAAAAAAACAAAATTGAAATAAAAAAAATCGTGATAAGAATCAAATTGAGAAGCAGTGAATAATGTACAAAACCTAAGGAAAAATGCGTGAGACAATAAATGCATTTCTATGTTGGGAGTTAATGAAGAGAATATAAGGAACCTTGTGGTTATCTGTTGTTTGTGTGGAGGAGCAATAACAAACATACATGTGAAGAAGTTGGAAGCAGTTTTCCAAGTACGCTAGTGTGTGGAGAAGAAATAGAATTTGGGCAAAGAACGAGAGGGTCCAAAGGATTGTCTGTAAGACTTAATGTTTTATTTTTTCTTCTTCTCATTTATGAATTGGTTCTCCCGTCCCTTTTATTTCATTAATTGAACTAATCCACCTGATTGGCCATATAAGTTAAGCCCGAAGAGAAATCACGAATTGCAAGCACTTGTATGCCCAAGTGGCAACCAACAAGCTTAAACTTCTCCATGCACATCAGAAGCAAGTGATGCATAAAATACTAAGCATCACAACATTTCACATTTCAAGAATTTAATGTGCACTTTTAATAACATTGATTACAAAAGCAAAATCTAATGTAAAATGGGGTTATTATCACATTTAGGCAAAAAAATTGAGGCTTTCAGACAAATTTGTATTAAAAAGCAGGTTTCACAAATGAATATTAAAAAAGCTTCAGAAAGCGGCTTTGCAACCACAGTTTTTTAACCTATCTTATGAGAAGGGGATGCTCAATAAACAAGCTCGTAATGTAGAAAGTCATTACATCAATTTTTAGGGGAGTAAAGCACCAAAAGAAAAAAAAGACTCTAGAACATCATCAGCAAAAAAGCCCTCTAAAATTACTGAACGAAATTCATAGGATTCAAGAAAAAACTGCAAAGTGAGGAAATGTTCTAAAATAACCAAATATGGTATGGTAAAAAGAGATTCCCAAAGCACATACTGTACTTTAAATCAATCCATCCTAATTATTAAAACATAAATTGGATCAAATTCATTTAAAAATCACTCATATTCAAATTGTCTGCTGACATTCAAAGGGAAGATTTAAACTTCTACATTCAGCAACGTCCCTTTTACAAAATCAGATCCAACATGGCAATCTTTTAATTAGACAGTTGTCAGAAAAACAATGCAAAATAAAACTTCCTATTTAGATGNAACATTCAAAGGGAAGATTTAAACTTCTACATCCAGCAACGTCCCTTTTACAAAATCAAATCCAACATGGCAATCTTTTAATTAGACAGTTGTCAGAAAAACAATGCAAAATAAAACTTCCTATTTAGATGCATAACAATGAGTCACTTCCGTAATGTGCTACCTTAGATTTCAGTAATTGTGAAAAAAAATTTCACTATTTTTTGAATAAGCAAAAAGAAGCATGCACTGAACAGAAGTTCAGACAAAAAAAGGAATAAAAAGTTTCAGAGGTCATNATAATGTGCTACCTTAGATTTCAGTAATTGTGAAAAAAAATTTCACTATTTTTCGAATAAGCAAAAAGAAGCATGCACTGAACAGAAGTTCAGACAAAAAAAGGAATAAAAAGTTTCAGAGGTCATAAAAAGGAAAATCATGATTTTAATATTACCCCTGTGCAAAGATGCGTCCGGCCCCGAGTGCATTATGTCCAACTTCACTGTTACCCATATCATCTTCAGTTGGAAGCCCCACTGCTGTCCCATGAGCCCTAACCAAGCGCCATTTTTCAGGAGCACCCTTCAAATATGAAAGAGATTGTTAATATCTTTAATAACATAAAGGTAAATATGTACAAACTCTTATTAATGAAACAAAAAAAGAAATTTTCGGATATCAAGAGTTGATTCACTTTACATCACAAAATCCCCCAGTACATGATTAGTAAAACACAAGAAAGTAATCATCCAAATTGATGAATGCAATTAAATACATTCAAATGATTAAGTAAGATAAGATGAGGATTTTCCCATTTTACTTCTTGCTAAAATACTTAGAAATATAGTAAAATAAAACTAACCAGATAAGATGACATTTTTATTTAAATACATATAATTTAACCTAATTTATTGAGTTAATTAAACCATNGCTAACCAGATAAGATGACATTTTTATTTAAATACATATAATTTAACCTAATTTATTGAGTTAATTAAACCATAATATTTGTTTTTCACGTCAATCACCTTACAATGATGATGTTTATTTTGAGGTGTACACATTGGGTTTGATTATATATGTAGATTAGATTGTTAAATGAACTTATTTGCAATGTTGAACTAAACTCATTCATGTAAATGGAAGAATGTTTTGAAATAATAAAAATTGGGAATAACAAATATTGGGATGACAAAATAAATGCATAATGTGAGGTTAATAATCATTTTCCTAATATCTATGTGCATGTTAAGAGAATTTAAGCAAAATCAGTTTCAAATTTGATTAGGAAATTCTTTTTACAAGAAATCATAAGAAACTTTTAAATATAAGGATATCCTTTTTTTTGTTAAATTATCTAGCTTTTGATATGCAATGGATTGAATAGATATTAGATAAAGATAATTTTGATTGTACAGTTCATAGAGTAGCAAAAAAAAGGAAGAAAAAAAAAACTATGGTCTATAGAGAACAATGTGTAGGATCGATAAATACTAGTCATGATGGGCATACCACTTGTGGTCTACAGCAAATAAGTGGCTAACATGTTGAAGAATGAACATAATATACCTTATTAGGGACATTTTTCTTGACAATTGTTATAAGCTTCATATATTTGTTAATATATAATATTAATCACGTATCATTCATGCTTAGCAATTCTTGCTCATTTTAATATGTGTGGTAAGTTTTGCCACTATAATTAATGCATAAATCTGATACTATTGAAATGACCCATACGTTGGCATTATTTACTTTATATTGTATATAACATTGATGTGAAATTAATTTTATTCATATTAATCGTAAACTCTTTGTTATAAAATCTTGCTCCTAACATAATGTTGTATAAGTTATTCTTGCATGCTTGATTTATGTCAATAGTTCCTTCCAGTTATAAGGTTGGTTAATTGGGCCAATGGGCTTACAAAATGATGACCCCTCAAAAGCAATCAACTCCATCAAGTTGGTGAAGATACTCCTTTAATTCCAAAGTATTATGAAAAACCAGCTATATATAAAGCATAGCCTATAACTTTGACAAGCCTTTTCTAAATATATAAATATGTGATACGGATACGTGTGAATATTTGAACATTTGTATGCATTAGCTGCCATAATTATTTAGGTCATTTATCTTGAACTCTAAAATATAATAATCATTGTTCAATTAGTTGCAATTTCTAATAGGTCATATCATAAAAGTTTCCATAATTTGATGCAATGATGATAATTATTATGACCCATCTTGTTTTACATGTTATTTATAATCATATTACATGTCTTATGTCTTACTTTTTATTAATTAGTGATACATTTCATCTATTGAATATATTTTTTACAAAGTTATACCTATTAAATTTTACGAGTTATTACAAAATTTATTTTCAATTAATTTTTGTTAGATAAATTAATTTAAAGACATTTGATTTGAGAAGCTTTGATCATATTTTAGAAGGATATTGATTATTGTAAACATTTTTTTTAATTATTCAATTAATTATATATTTATCAACTTCTACAAATTTGTTGAGTCACTGTTGAAATTTTCTAGTATTGATGGGCAAGTTGTGACTCCTGCTAAGCTTGGCTTCCTTTTGACTATTCTTTTATGGATCCTTAACTGTTTCACCTTGTAATTCCTCTATTATAGGATTTCATAAATTGATTCCTTGGCTTCTCCATAACACTATAATGCCACCTTGGCTATATAATTACAATGGTTATGCGAGCCTTTTCGGTTCACTTAGTATGGTCAGAGTTGTCTGTTGTTCTCATTAATTTTTTTACTATAAAATGATGGAGATTTAATTATTAAAAATATTTATGTTTGAGGGAAGTAAAGAAGATTTAATTGATTTCTAATTTGAATGATAAATATGTAGTGGTAAGCAACTTCTTCTAACAGTCTCATCGAGTAACAGGAAATTCAACAAAATTGATATAAGTTATATCCTAGTAGTAATATGAGGCTCAGTTCTTTTATTTGATGATATCTTTTTGTTTTACTCTTAATTTTTAATAAGCATTTAGCTCTCGATGATTCTAGAAAAAGTCATTCTAACACAATGCTATTCAAGGTTAATTGTGATGCTATAGCAGCACCGTGATCATTTAAGCGGAATAGATAAAAAGTTGGCAACTTGTTAATATGGAAACATAAGGAGAGGAAAAACATAGTCCAACAAAGAAACCTAGCCAATGAGTTGGAGAAAGATAAATTTCAAGGTTCAATGCTTGTTCACCATTACAATATTGGTATGAAAGAGCTGAAAAAACTCAACCTTCTAAAGTACAAATTAATTCTCTCTAATTTTTATTAGGATGTATTAGTCCTCTCAGCACATTTCCTGACCAAAACAAGTACCCAACCGACTCCAATTGATTAAGTTTATTAACTTGTTCAAACTGAGTTAAGGCCAGGACTAAACAATTCATATGATTAGGCTAGTTTTATGCTAGTTAAAATTAATTGGTTAGTTCAGCAAAAAGTTATATCTGCAGACTCTTTTGAATTGCTAAAAATATAATGCATGGCTTATTTGGTAGTTGCTTTTGTAACAGATCATTCCATCTAATTGGCCCTCAACTCTAGTTTAAAGTTTCAAAATTCACAAAAAATATAATTTATTCTCTAAATAAGGAAATTTGGTTTCATTGGTCGATGTAATCCATAGCATATAACCATAAACAAAGCATGGGAAATCAGTTTCTCATGATTAAGGGCAGAAATTAAATCCTCAGAAAGTACATGTTAATGCAATGAATATCATGCGCAAGGAATTGGATGGTTCAGTCTAAATCAAATCAATTCTACATTAATTTCAAGTCATTGATGCCCTTAAAGCACTTTAAACATTATCTATTTCCAAACTACATCTGAAGATTCAATTACACACCCAGCTTTAAAAGCATCAATAAATGCATAAAAGCATGAATTATTGAATTAAATAAAGGTGGTATGGTTCTTGGTCGGTAATATGATTCATTTTGAAATATTTGTGTTCATTGTCTGCAAATGCTTCTAGCTCTGTAAGCACATTAAAAGAGCCAAAGTCTACCAATTATTATAAAAAGTAATTGCAACAGCAGTGTAAGTTTCTTTTTTCCCATCATTTTTAATTAAACATGATAATATAAAGTTAATTGATCATATGATTCTAAGAACTATACAAATGAACGCACACCTTAAACCAAAAATTTTACCTATAGCACAATAGTTTTCCTTATTTCCTTAATACCTTTTTTTGCTAGCATTTCCAACCTCTGTAAAAGGCCATTATAAACCACCAAGCTTGTTTGGCTCATTGTAGTTTCACAAAAAACTGCGATGAACTCAAATCTGTGGAAAAGATCGAGCATGCTAAGATATTCGAGCCTAAGAATTAAAGTTCTAACTAATATATGCTGCTTGTTCAGTAAGCACACTCAGTGCTTATTTAAAGTATAAAGCAGCAGAGATGCATATTACTTTTCTCCGCTTTTAATAAAGCTAATTATTACATTAAGATAATTGATCATATGATTCTGAATACCATTAAAAGGGCTGCATAGCTAGAGACAAGTAAATTTTATCTCAAAAACACCACTTTTATTCTTTATTCCTTCAAAATAAGTAAATTTTATCTCAAGAACACCACTTTTATTCTTCATTCCTTCTAGCCATTAAACATTAAATTCTAAAGCTTTCTTTAATTCCTTAATATTTCTCTCGTCTAACACTTCCAACATCCGTCAATGAAAGAATATTGTGCCTTTAAAACAAAAGTCATGAAAATCCACCCTATCTTTGGTTTTTGCTTCAAATAAATAAACCAGTTTTGCAATTTGCATCATTAACAATACATAAGGCATGGATTTGAAAAAAAATGTGAAAACATGCAAGTGTTAATTTTTTTGAACATTATGCCCTATAGATTGCGAACATTAAAAATGCACAGACTACATATAATATTCCAATGTTTACTACTATTATGTTTTAGCTACAAAAATAACATTAAAAGAGTATGAACAAGGTCCTCATGCAATGTGCATGTACAGGCTCTTCTACTCATGCAACAAACGAGACAATAGCCAAAATGGAGTCATTAGACCAGCATGATAATTTCATCTATTTCTTAGGCAATATAGGACAAAGATATGGATTATTAATTGATGTAGAAGACGCATTACTCACTATTCTGTATGCTCCAAAAGCTTGTAGCTAAGGCATGCTAATTTCATCTATCTTTGGTTTTTGCTTCAAATAAATAAACTAATTTTGCAATTTGCAAGAGCATTAACAATACATAAGGCATGGATTTGAAAAAAAATGTGACTACATACAAGTGATAATTTTTTTGAACATTATGCCCTATAGATTGCGAACATTAAAACTGCACAGACTAAATATAATATTCCAATGTTTACTACTATCATGCTTTAGCTACAAAAATAACATTAAAAGAGTATGTACAAGGTCCTCATACTATGTGCATTTACAGGCTCTTGTACTCATGCAACAAATGATACAATAGCCAAAATGGAGTCATTAGACCAACATGATAGACAACACATTACTCACTGTTCTGTATGCTCTAAAAGCTTGTAGCTAAAGCATGATGATTTCATCTATCTTTGGTTTTTGCTTCAAATAAATAAACCAGTTTTGCAATTTGCAAGAGCATTAACAATACATAAGACATGGATTTGAAAAAAAAATGTGACTACATGCAAGTGTTAATTTTTTTTAACATTATGCCCTATAGATTGCGAACATTAAAACTGCACATACTAAATATAATATTCCAATGTTTACTACTATCACGTTTTAGCTACATAAATAACATTAAAAGAGTATGTACCAGGTCCTCATGCTATGTGCATGTACAGGCTCTTGTACTCATGTAACAAATGAGACAATAGCCAAAATGGAGTCATTAGACCAGCATGATAATTTCATCTATTTCTTATGCAATATAGGACAAAGATATGGATTATCAATTGATGTAGACAACACATTACTCACTATTCTATATGCTCTAAAAGCTTGCATGAAGGCAGTACCATGCAACCTTTCTCCCATAGAGTATTCCACTATTTCATAAATTTTTCTATATGTGCACAAGGTCTTACGCCATTCAAACAGTTAAAAAAAGGCCCTCAAAAGTATTGTATTTGTTGAATTGTGCTTACTTTAAAAAAAACTTGAGTGATAGAATAGAGTTTATGCATGTAATTTATGCTCATTTTACAATAGATAGCATAAAGATTTACCTTGTTCCACCATCATAAATGCAAGGATTTCATGTTAGAACTAGACTAGGACCATTGTTCCATGAAACACCACCACCACCATCATCACTCCTCTTTATCACCACATTATATTTGGGATCAATATGCCATCACTATCATCATTAGTTTTACCCCAGTTATTTGGGGTTGAGGTTATAAATCCTAATTTTTCATTTGTTCCTATTGAGTATTGAAAGTAATTTTAAATATATTATCCACAAATTTTGTGACCTACTTCTATCCATATTATGTTAGGTCCACTTTTCCAAGTTAGTTCTTCAACATCAATTTTATTTACTCATTTATGATGCATTTTTCAACCTCATTGTACAAAATCAAACCAAAATATTTTATTTTTCACTAACAAGTCTTTCAATTTCATTTTAATAAAATAATTTCTCAATTTATCCTTCATTTTAACATCCTCCCATTCACACCTAACTTCGTTGC
>JXCR01117549.1:0-31439 GCA_002079205.1 Phalaenopsis hybrid cultivar
TTCTCCAGGATCAAGTTTTTGGTACTATTGCAAAGTAAGGAAATATAAGTGAAAAATATAATTGAAGACATTGTTATACTGTGCACATAAGCAGTAAGTCAGAATTAAGTTTTTGGCGTCGTTGCCGGGAAAAAATTTGAAAATTGATTGAAAGAAAATTTCTATTTTAGAACGTCTTATTTAAACTATAAGAATTATTGTAGGAATATATTATTATAGTATTTTTATGTGTGTTTTATCTTATTTTATTTTATTTTAGTGTATGCGTAATTTAGGTTCTGAGAGACTGGTGCCCTATTATTCTGAATTAGAAAGAAGTGTTTAAAAAACTAGAAAAAGCAAAAAAAAATTAAAAATTTTGAAAAATCTAAAAAATATTACAGGAATGGCAAACCAAATTGATCAAAATGTTGAAATTCATCAAGAACTTAGACCTTTACGAGATGATGCCAACCCTACGGTAGATGAACTTCATTGCAGTATTCGAAAACCTACTATAGTGGCAAATTCATTTGAACTTAAACCTGCTATTATCCAAATGGTATCAAATAATCAATTTGGGGGATCACTAACTGAAGATCCAAATTTACATCTTGTCAATTTTTTAGAATTATGTGAGACATTAAATGTGATGGTGTATCAGATGATGTCATAAGACTTAGGTTATTTCCTTTTTCATTGAGGGATAAAGCTAAGATATGGTTAAATTTGTTAGCACCTGGATCTATCAAGACTTGGGGTGATTTAACACAAAAATTCCTTGTTAAATATTTTTTACCATAAAAAACTGCAAAGCTTAGAAATAATATTACATCTTTTAATCAGTTTAAAGGGGAATCTATTTATGAAGCATGGGAACGATTTAAAGAACTCTGAAGAAAGTGTCCACACCATGCTATGCCAGATTGGTTAATAATTCAAACTTTTCATAATGGATTAGCTAGGTCTCTTAGATATATTATCGATGCCGTTGTTGGTGGTTCATTGATGTCAAAACCATTTCATGACGCTTATGCTTTAATTGAACAAATGACTACCAATAATTTTTAAGGGCCTTCTAAGAAGGTAAATCCTAAGAAAGTATCCAATATCCATGAATTTGATGCATTTACTATGTTAGCAAATCAAGTTGTTGCAATTTCAAGGAAGTTAGACCAATTTAGAATGAATTTTTCTCAACATATCCCTATGATTGAAGAGAATTCATTAGGCCAAATGATAGATTCTCAAGCATCATTAGAAACTTTGAATGTCACAAATAACAAGCAGAACAACCCATATTCAAACTATTATAACCTAGGTTGGAAGAACCATCCCAACTTCAATTAGAATAATACTACGGGCGGTAACAATCAGCAATGGTGGAATATTTTAAAATTGATACTTGAAGCTTCTTGGGGAGATTCATATCTACGGGACATATATTTTCTAAAACTTTAAATTCATAATTTTTATTGATTCAGTCAACAAGATTTAGCATTTTATTGTGTTAATTTTAAAATTTATTATAATAAAACCTTTCTACTGTTTAAATACATTTCATTGATGAACGGAGCATGGCTCTTTATCTATAAAATCAACCAGGTTCACTGGTATCTGTAAAAACTAAGAAGTATGATTTATGATAGCCATTAATATACTTAAAAAAACATATTGAATAAACTTTAAAGGAATTTTTTACTATTTTGATAGAAATGTTAATATTAAATTAACTAAACCAAAAATTTTAAGAGAACAGTCTACACATATCATCAAATTTTTTAACATTTCTTTTTGAGAATTTAAATATATCTTTTTATTTTTTTACTTAATTTGTATTGACCAAATTTTGGATTTATCATATGTTGAATCAAGATTTATCCTATAAGACATGCTCAAGGATAAGAGAGGTAGAAACCATATTGGAGAGGTAGAGAGAGAAAGAGGGAGAAAGAAAAAAAAAGATTACACATAGACTTGTCCCGTAGGGGTGAACTACACTGTTTATATATTGAAAGTGGGGGTTATAAGAGAGAAAATGAGAGGGATTTTCCCTACAAAAGATGGATCTAAAGAGGGCCAAAAAGCTCTAAATAAATGTTATGGACCCCTTATTTATATGAGATAAAAAACAGATTATGAAAATTACATGCTTGTCCTACTTTAATAAGGGCGTTAAAGAATATTCTTGTCTTTTGGTGTGTATTTTCATATTCATAACTTAATTTGACACATTTTCATGTGCATTGACGTTCTACTCAGCAGGTTCTTGGGTCGATCGACCAAGTTAGAGTTGGTTGGCTATTTTTTCTAAACACCGGTCAACCTTCACTCTGGGAAGCCGCTTAGTTTTAAATATGGAAGCCGATCAACCTTAGGGCATCTGGTCGGCTTACCTGATTGTTATTTCTTGGTGACCTCTGAAGATTATTTGGGGAGCTATTGAGATAACCTCATGTTGATACTTGTGAGGAAGGAAATAATAATTATAGATCTACTTATCGTCCAGGTTTTAACAGTAATCCACAATTTAAGGAGAATAAGTTATCTGTAGAAGAAGTGGTATTATAAATGGGAAATTAGTTACAAAGTCAAGGAGCTACAATTAGAAATATTGAGAATCAACTTGGACAAATCGCAAATCATTAAGTAGTAGATCTCAATGAACACTTCCTAGTAATACTAAAACAAATCCAAAAGACCAGAATAAAGTGCAATTAAAAACCGTTCAACTTAGAAGCGGAAGAGAGTTGGAAGGTATGGTTCAAAAGGAAACTGAAGTAGAGAGAGAAAAAATTGAAGAATCAAAAGAGGATGCTCCAAAAGATTCTGAAAAATCTATTTCTCCGTTGAAAGTTGATTTAGAAAAACCACCACCTCCATTTCCTTAGAGACTTCGTCAACAGAAGTTGGATAAGCAATTTTCAACATTTCTAGAAATTTTTAGGAAGCTTACTATTAATATTCCATTTGCTGAAGCTTAGAACAAATGCTAAGCTATGTAAAGTTTACGAAGGATATTCTCAACAGGAAAAAGAAGTTTGAAGGTAATGAGACTATTGCACTTAGTGAGGAGTGCAGTGCTCTAATTCAAAAAAAACTTGCTGAAAAGCTTAAAGATCCTGGTAGCTTTACAATTCTATGTGCAATAGGAGACAGATTTTATGGGAAAGCTTTATGTGATTTAGGTGTAAGCATTAACCTTATGTCATTATCAATATTAAAAAGGTTGTGATCAGGAGAAATAACACCAATTACTGTAACTATGCAGCTAGCAGATCGTTCGATAACGTACCCTAAAGGAGTTATAAAAGATGTTTTAGTGAAAGTGGATCAATTTATCTTTCCTGTTGATTTGATTGTGTTGGATATGGAGGAAGATAAAGAGATACCTATCATTTTGGAAAGACCTTTCCTAGCCACCAGAAGAGCAATGATAGATGTGCAGAAAGAGGAATTGACAATGGTTTCAATGATCAAACTGTTACTTTTAACATTTCAAGATTAATGAAGTATCCTGCAAAAGGTAAAGATGATGAATGCTATAGAATGGATGTTATAAGATATTAAAGTGAATGTCATTTCAAAACTAATTATGAAGAAAAATCTGAAGTAAAAGATTTAGATCATGAGCAACAAGAGGAATTAGATCAATGTGAAGATCTTTTTAAGGAAAATTCAAATTATGTTCGAGAAAGTTTTGAAATTTTGGACATGATAGAAAAAGATAAATCATTTTGTCCATCAACAGAAAAACCTTGAGAACTTGAGTTGAAGCTACTTCCTGATCATTTAAAATATGTCTTTTTAGGTGATTCATCTACTTTACCAGTTATAATTTCCTCAAAGTTAACGATGTAAGAAAAAAAAAAGATTGATGAAAATTTTAAAAAATTTTAAGAAAGCCTTTAGATGGACAATTGCTGATATTAAAGGAATCAGTCCTTCAAATTTGTATGCATAGAATTCATATGGAAGAAAACTGCAAACCCAGAGCTGATCCTCAAAAGAGATTGAATCTTGTTATGAAAGAAGTAGTTAAGAAAGAAATTTTAAAGTGGTTAGATGCTGGAATTATCTACCCTATTTCAAATAAAGCATGGGTTAGTCCAATTCATTGCATTCCTTAGAAAGGAGTAAATGTGACTGTAAATGAATATAATGAATTAATACCCACTAGACAAGTCACAGCGTGGCGAATATACATTGATTATAGAAAATTAAATCTTGCCACTAGAAATATCACTTTCCATAACCCTTTCTCGATCAAATGCTAGATAGACTAGCTGGGCATAAATACTTTTGTTTTCTGGATGGATATACCGGTTATCACAAATACAAATAACTCTAAAGGATCAAGAGAAAACAACTTTTACCAGTCCTTATGGTACATTTTCTTTTAGAAGAATGTCGTTTGGTTTATGTAATACCCCTGCTAATTTCAAAGATGTATGATGCATTTTTTTATGATTTAAATGAAAAAGGGATTGAAATCTTTATGAATAATTTTTCAGTGTTTAGAACTTCATTTGACTCATGTTTAGAACATTTATCAAAAGTTCTTAAGTGATGTGAAGAAACAAATTTAGTCCTTAATTGAGAAAAACGCCAATTCATGGTAGCATGAGGAATTGTATAAGGACATCAAATATCAGAAAATTGTATGGAAGTAGATCCTGATAAAATTCAAATGATCACTAATTTACCTTATCCAACAAATATAAGGGAAATTAGGAGTTTTTTAGGACATGTTGGATTCTACTGACGATATATTAATGACTTTTCAAAAATTACTAAGCATTTATGCCTTTTATTGGAGAAAGATGCAATTTTCAATTTTGATGAAAAGTAGCTAAAAGCTTTTGAGTTATTAAAGGAAAAATTAGTCACTGCACCAATTATAGTTTCACTAGATTAAAGAAAATCTTTGAACTGACGTGTGATACTAGTGATTATGCTATTGGAGCTATTTTAGGATAAATTAATTTACTATGCTAATAAAACTCTTAATAAAAATCAAATTAATTATACAACTAAAAAAGAGTTATTTCCAATAGTATATGTCTTTGATAAATTTAGATCATATTTAATTGGAATTCATTGTGTGGTGCATACAGATCATTCTGCTATTAAGTATTTAATGAAAAAGATGGATGCTAAACCAAGACTTATAAGAGGGATTCTTCTTTTGCAAGAATTTAACTTTGAAATAGTAGCTAGGAAGAGAAGGGAAAATCAAATTACTGATCATTTGTCCAGACATGAGTTAGAAAAACCACTCTATTTTGAAAAAGAAATTAATGATCATTTTCCATATGAAAAATTGTTCAATATTAATGAGTGGTGTGTTTCGTTGTATGCTGATATTGTGAACTTTCTTGTTAGTGATATTATACTCTATGGAATGACATATCAATTGAAGAGGAAATTTATTTCTGAAACTAAGACTTATTTTTGGGATGACCAATTTTTATATAAATAAGAAAAAGATCTGATTATTCAAAGATGTGCACCTGTAGAAGAGACTTATGAAATTATCTAAAAATGTCATAATTCTGATTTTGGGGGACATTTTGGTGTTGATAAAATAACATACAAAATACAAAAATGTCATAATTCTGATTTTGGGGGACATTTTGGTGTTGATAAAATAACATACAAAATACAATCTGGTTTCTATTAGTCTACTATCTTTATAGATGTTAATGCTTACATTAAAACTTATGATAGATGTCAACGAGTAGACAATATTTCTAGAAGAAATGAGGTGTCCCTCAATTATATGCTAGAATTTGAAATATTTGATGTTTGGGGATCAGATTTCATGGGACCATTTATACCATCTTTAAAAAATTTATATATATTGTTAGCAGTGAACTATGTATCCAAATGGATAGAAGGTTTTGTTTTACCTCGATGTGATGCTTAAAGTGTTGCAAAATTTTTGAAAATGAACATATTTTGTGGATAAGGGATGTCGAGAGTGATCATAACTGATGGGGGAAGTCATTTCAGAAATGCCATAATATAGAATTTATTAAAAAAATATCATATAAACCATAAGATTGTTACTGCTTATCATCCTCAGATAAGTGATTTGGTTGAATTATCCAATCATGAAATTAAAAGACTTATGAAAAAATTTGTGAATCCAACAAAAATGGATTGGTCAATCAAATTTGACTATGCTTTGTTGGCTTATATGACTACTTGCAGAACTCATATAAGAATGTCCCCATATAGGCTAGTATTTGGGAAAGTTTTTCACTTACCAAATGAACTTAAGCATAAAACATATTGGGTCATTAAAGAGTTCAATTATAATTTTAAAGATGTTTGTGAGAAAAGATTATTACAATTAAATGAGCTTGAAGAGATAAGGAATGAGTCTTATAAGAGTGATAAAATTTACAAAGAAAAGATGAAGATGTAGCATGATCGAAGGATTCTTATTAAAAAATTTTAGCCATGGCAACAAATTTTTCTATATAATGCAAGGTTAAGATTACTTCTAGGCAAACTTAAGTTCAGGTAGATGAGCACATTTATTGTGATAAAAATTTATCCTTATAGAGCTGTGGATATTAAAGATTCTAAACCTGGGAAAGCATTTAAAGTGAATGGTCATAGACTGAAACCTTATTTTGTAGGGGATCAGCATAAATTTAACGATCGAATGATGTTGGGTCAACCAGAATAAGCACTGGTTACGTCGGGCTGACGACGTTAAACCAAGCCCTTGTGGGAGGCAAGCCATAATTATCAGTGTGTTTTACTTTGATTGTTGTTTGTGTGTGATTAAGAAAATTTGGGGTAGTATTTTTGAAGCTATTATGTGTTAGTATTGATTTTAAAACTTTATTTAGTGGTCTAGACATGCTACAATGAGAATTTGTACGTTAAGTTGACTTGTGTAAAATTGAGCACTGGTGCTTAAGCGCCAATATTCGGCCCTTAAGCACAGCAGTTAAAAACAATGTGCAAAATTAAAGTTCTAGAAGGTTTAACTGTTAATTGGTTAACTAAAACGAGCCAAGGCAGTTTTAGGATGTGCCTAGAAGTTATTAGAAGGATTTAGGCCTATAAATAGAAGGGATTTGTGATGGAACTTCACCCAGATCAATTTTAGCCCTAAAGTCTAAGAGAAAGAAATTTAGAGAAAATGACTTCCTGGGAAATGGATTTGAAGAAAAAGGAAGAGGTCATGAAAGAGAAATTCATTATTCAGAGTGCACAAGAGATGTATAACAGTTTCTTAGTCGTTAATATTGAAGAAATGGCAAAAAATATTAACAAAATTGAGGCTAGCGTGACTTTACTTGAGACAAAGGTAAATGAAGTTAATGCCCATCTAGAGCATATTGTATGACAATTAAGAATGCAATTTAGCCATATATGTTATATAGACGAAGTGGATAAGGTGATGTATCGTAAGCAGAAATTGATTAAAAAAAACTGTATCAGAGCTCGTTACCACCATCCGTTTTATCAACTCTATATTCTGAAAGCCCAAGGAGAGACTAATGAAAGACTGGAATTTGTCCCAACAAATGAATAATGGAATTAAGTTTAGTGCTAAATTTTGTTTGTTAGGAGTCGCTTTTTTTATGTATTAGTGTTAAATATTGTTTTTGGAATTTATGTCTATTATGTGTTTAATCGTGAATATTTGTTAAGTATTTGTATTTAGGAAAATTTTCTCAACTGAGACTATTTGGAGTGAAAATTAAGTGTTACATGTACTCGTACTAGTTTGTAAATGAATATAAGTGTTTGTTTCTATAAAAATTGGTGTTATTTTAGCCTCAAATCGAATTAGCTATATTGGAGAATTTTGAGAAAGAGGAGAGTTAAGGGAGAGAAAAATAGTCATTTAAGTGTTATAAGAACATTTAGGGGTGGTATACTTAGGCTACTAGTGCATTTTACTTAGGTTCAAAAATATCAAAAATAGTCACTGGCGCCTAAGCACCACATTCTCACGCTTAAGCGTGATGTAACCTGAGAGGCAGACGCTTAAGCGCCACATATCCGCTCTTAAGCGCCGGTTCACAAAAATCGGTTCGCAAATGGTTAAAGGTGAAAAATAACCCTAAAAGTTGCCATTTTTACTCTCCTCGTCATCTTCTTCCTCTCGGGTTCGCAATTTTGAAATCTAGGGCAAGCATTTGCTTGAAGATTTCTTTATGGATTTTAGCAAAATTTGCTAGATTTGGATTTCTTAAGGTATGAGCTTCACTTCTATGTAAAAATTTTGGATTTTCACCATGTACTTTGAGTACATTTGGAGAAACCCGAAAATCACTATTCATGGTAAAAAAAAATGAGAAAAAATCTAAGGAAGTTGCATAGAAAGTATAGTTTATGCTTATAGGAGTTAAGTTTAGTAAATTAGACTTGATTTTTTAAGTTATTGTGAAATTTGTAGAATGGCCCCAAGAATGAAGAGGACTAAAGGAAAGACCCACTTTGATTCGAGCAATTTTGTGAGTTTGAAAGCTCAAGATAGGTACAGTGACACTCTACAATCACAAAAGTTAATTCCTAAGCGTTGTTTCAAAAATCCAGGTGGATCTGTAGAAGATTTGATCATTCGCCGACAATGGGAATGATTCTGTTGTTTTTCTGATGTGGCGATTATTTCTGTAGTTCAGGAGTTTTATGCAAACCTACCAGAGGTAGAATAGGGTCAAGTTATGGTTAGAGGAAAATTAGTACTTCTTTTACCGGAGGTAATCAATATGTTCTACCATTTATCACCTGATACTTTGTGTTTTTATGCGAACTATAATCCTACTGAGATGGAACTGGATAAGATTATTTCATTTTTGACTATTGAAAGAGGACTCTAGAAAATTACAAATGAGAGGAGAGTCAACTTTTCCACCTTGAAGTTAAGTGCACCATCGAAGATGTGGCACTACTTTATTTCAGATCGTCTATTACCGACGAATCATCTCAGTGAAGTTACGAGGGAGAAAGCAATGTTGAATTATTATATTCAGGAAGGCAAGCTCATCAATATTGGAGCTTTGATCTGTCAGACTATCATCAATTCTGCCACTGCCGCTACTACTGCAGGTTTGGGATTTGCTTCCTTGATAGTTTCTTTATGTAAGCAAGCAGGAGTGAGATATGATAGCTGGGAAGAAGTATTATTGCCTCTAAATCTAATTTCAAGTGTAAATGTGAAGTTGTATTTGGAGCCTTTAATTTTTGGTTAGAGAGGAGGATTTTAAAGGAGTTATGGAATGTCAACGTCAGCTGCATCCACCTATGCTACTTCTACAGCTAGACCATCTACCTCGAGAGCTTCTACTTCTAGAGGTGGGTCTACTAAAACTCAAAATCAATTATTGCAAAGGATGATGGACAATATTAATTATACCGCAGATAACGTAAGAAATTTAGAAAGCTTTGCAGATCATATTGATGGGTATAATAGAAGGAAAAGTGATTATAAGGGAAAATTTCATTCATCTTTGGAAAGCCTCAATAAGGGTAACCAAGGAGTTGAATTTCCATCATATCCTGATGATGATGAGGAGGAGGACTGATTTATTTTTATGTTTGTAATATGTGATGGACTATGTGGTAGGACTTGATACATTTGCATTTGTGTACTTTTTAGGACTTTGTGATGTGTTGGACTTTTGTTTAATTGTTATTGTAATATTTGTGTTTTATTAGTATTTTGTTTTAATATCTAGGGTATTAATTGTTGCTATGTGTTGATTATTGTGTTTTAGTTAGTTACGATTGAACTTATTCATGTCTTGTGAAAACTTAAAAATCTTGCTAACTTTAGTTTTAAACTTTAATTTCAGAAAGCTGCTACCTTGTATTTTTCTCTTATCTTGTTAGTGTGTTTTTTGTTATGTTGAGACTCTGAAATCAAAGTTAGTGTTTTTGTTAGTTTTTATGTCTGTACAGACTACTTAGAAGTCTAATGAATCTCTACATGTTGAATTAAAATGAAAAATATAGAAAATTGATCAAAAAATTATTTTACTCCTGTTTTTAGTTTTATATTTGTATAATTAGGGTATAAAAATTCATGTAAGCATGTTATTTTAATTTTTATTCCCGCTTATATATATCTACTGCTAAACTTTTTAATCTTGTTAAAAATTTAAGTTTGGGGGGAATGAAAATTATTTCAAAACTTGAATGTTATTTATTCTCAAATGTACTAAAAGTGAATTTAATTTGAAAAGAAAAATGATCATGTATATGAAGTTATATTAGGGATGTAAAATTTAATTATAGAAATGAGTAAGAAAATTTAGTTAAAATTCTGAGTAATGAAGAAAAAAATTCAGTTAAAATTTAGTGTAGAAAATGCTAAATATAGTGTAACCATCTTTAGTAAGAAAAAATATATTTTTGAAGAATTTAGAAATTTAGACTTTATTTTTAAAACTTAAATTTATTTTATTAAAAATGATTTTCAAAACTATTATTATATTTATAAGTAAAAGATTTGTATCAGGACTTTGCTTTAAGAAAGAAGAAGTGGAATTCAAAACCATTAAAGGTCTATCTAGATATAGCAATCCTATCTTGAAAAAAAAAGAAAAAGAAAAGGAAAAAGAAAAAGAAGTAAGGGAGGAGAAGCTTGAGGATTAGTGTCTAATCAAAAATTGGTTCCACATTTGATCTTTTTAAAGTATAAGACGTGAGAAACTCTTAAACTTAGGGATATAATATAGTAAGTAAAATTATTCTTAATAAAAATTTTTTAAGTGGAGATAATAAAAGGACTAAATTCTAAATTTGGAAAATCTACAATATTTCTGAATTAGATAAGAACTCGTATTTTTATATTTCTTAACATTAAAAAGTTGGTCTCATTTACTAATTTTTTTTTTTTAATTGGACAACTATATTTCTAAATCTAAATTTTAGTAACTCCTAAAGAAACTCATATACATAATCATGCTTATTTATTTTTCAAAGATTGAAGTGTCACTTGAGAACAAGTAACATTTTAAGTTTGGGGGATTTTGATACGCCTAAAATATATATGGTTTTTAGACACATTTTTATACATATTTTTGAGATCTTGCGCTTTAATGGAAGGTATTTGTGTGTTTTTCTTTCAGGTACAAGTAAAAAAGATGAAAAATGCTAAAGTGAAAAAGGATCAAATTTGGAGCAAAAATGTGAAAATGATGCAAAAGTGTTTTGGCGCCTAAGCGCCAAATCCGGCGCTTACGCGCCGGTGAAACAGAGAAGTACATGCCTAAGCGCCAGAGGTCCCGCGCTTAAGCACCAGTGGCAGTTATTTGACAATTTAATTCATTTTTCTAAATTTAGAAGAGAAATTTGAGGCACCTATTGGCTAAAGAGGATGGTTATGACCACTATAAATAAAAATATTTTTAAATGACATATGAAATGAGGCATCCTTTGAAAAATACATCGAATATGGACACATTTTGAAGAGATATCAAGGCACCTCTTGGAGATTTATAAAAGAAAGAAGTTGAGACTTTTTGAAGTGTGCTTGAAAAGGGAGAGGCTTGAGAAGTTCTTGAAGAAGTTTGGGGAGGAACGTTTGAAGAGATTTTCAGGCACCACAAATTTAATTTATCCTTTTTGTTTTAAGTTTTATTGTGAGAGTTAAGATTGTTGTAAAAGAGAATAGATTCAAAGGAACTTCAAGATTTTGGTGGTGAATTTGAGATAAGTTTTTATCTTTTATTTTTAAACTACTTTTGGTTTTAATCGAAACTTCTTGTTGGTTTGACNCAAGAGTTTTGACGCCTAAGCGCCAGCTCCGACGCTTAAGTGCCAATTAAACAAAGAAGGCCAAAGCGCCAGAGGCCCCGCGCTTAAGCGCCAGTGGTAGTTATCGGACGAGTAAATTTTGTTTCTGCAAAGTTTAAAGAGGTTTTTGAGGCACCCATTGCTTAATAGGTGGTTATAACCACCATGGACAAAAATTACCACGAAAGGATGCATCTCTTGGGGAGATACATTGAATAAAAACATAATTTGAAGAGAAATCAAGGCACCTTTTGGAAAATTATAAAAGAAGGAAGAGAGGACTTTGAAAAGAGTCCTGAAAAGGTACGAAAAAGTGTGAGTCTCGAAAGTATTGAAAAGTTTTGAAAGTTCTCATTTGGGGAGTTAGCTCAGAGAGATTTTTAGGCACCACTTTTACTTTTATTTTATCATTTTTGTTATTTTATTTTGAGTGATTGTCAAGAGAAGAGAATGAAGGGAACTTCAAGAGTTTGGTGGAGGACTTGAGATGAGTTTTTATCTTTTTGTTTTGAGACTACTTTTGATTTTAATTGAGACTTGTTGTTGGTTTGACAATGATTTCTTCTTTTAAACTAAAGAGTAGTTTCTTTATCTTTCTTCTTAAAATGATAAGTAATTAAGTTGTGGATGGGAGTTGTGGAAAGTATTGATCTTCAATGATGGAAGAAGTTGTGATGATTTAAATACATGCAATTCATTTACTTCTTGATTTGGCCAATCCAGATGTTAAAATTTGTTGTGAGAACATAATCAATGTACTTCATTTACTTCTTGATTTGGCCAATCCAGATGTTAAAATTTGTTGTGAGAACATGAAAGAACCGAGCTGGTATTGTCTCAGTCAACAATTGGAAAGAATCACATGAGGTTGTATGAATAAATCAGACTTGTATTGTCTCAGTCAACAATTGGAAAGAATCACATGAGGTTGTATGAATGAGAATGTAATGAGCCGACATTGTCATTGTCAACAATTGGAAAGAAGCACATGAGGTTATATGAATGAGAATGTAGTTCATAGACTGATATTGTCTCAGTCAACAATTGGAAAGAATCACATGAGGTTGTATGAGTGAGAATGTAATAGCTGGTATTGTCTCAGTCTTCCAAATGTTAAAATTTGTTGTGAGAACATGTAAGAACCGGGCTGGTATTGTCTCAGTCAACATTTGGAAAGAATCACATGAGGTTGTATGAATGAGAATGTAGTTCATATGATACTGGTATTGTCTCAGTCAACAACTGGAAAGAATCACATGAGGTTGTATGAATGAGAATGTACTTCATATGATTTAGTGCAAATAAGTCTCAGTCAATAATTGGAAAGAATCACATGAGATTGTATGAATGAGAATGTAATTCAGTATTGTCTCAATCAACAATTGGAAAGAATCACATGAGGTTGTATGAATGAGAATGTAATTTATTCTCAGTCAACAATTGGAAAGAATCACATGAGGTTGTATGAATGGGAATGTAGTTCATATGATTATTCAACAAATTAGAAAGAATCACATGAGGTTGTATGAATGAGAATGTAGTTCATATGATTGAAAGTATCAATAATTGGAAAGAATCACATGAGGTTGTATGAATGAGAATGTAATTCATATGATTAAGTGCAAACAAATTAACAGTTGAAAATAATCACATGAGGTTGTTTGAATGAGAATGTATTTCATATGATTGAGTGCAAATAAATATGGAAATATTCATTGATGGGTGTAGAGTTAGATGACTTTAAAGTAACAGGTTAAAGCCCCCAACTTGGTTTATTGTTTTAGGTTTTGATACGAGAATGATAGCCCCCAGGTAAAGGGAATTGAGGAAACTCTAGAGTGAGAGCTAGCATCTTCCCTGCCTAGCCGGTCTTTAGAACTATTCAAACTTTAAATTAGCCAATGTTCTTTATAACATCTCTACTAAGGGTAAAGAATATTATTGCTCCTATTTAGCACAACACAATTTGCATACTTCCACAACAAAATTTCTATACTTATTACTGATTCATGATAAGAAGAAAATTTTTTTTCATATTAAGTACTTTTCTTCTACAAAAACACTAGTTATCTTTTTAAATTGTTATTGTTCTATCAAAATATTGAAAATACCAAAAATATTTATATTTTCATTGCTGTAAAAATCATCTTTAGTTTAGATAATTATCTTTTTATTAAAAATAGAAAGTTTGCTATTCAATAGTGCATATTACGTATTCTCCCCGTGGGTTCGATATTCAGGTCTTAATCAAAAAGTCATATATTACTTGATAACAATACATATACTTGTGTAGTATCCTAATATATAAAAATTAAAAGTTAAATTTTTAATTTTCTTCAGGATCAAGTTTTTGGTTTTGTTGCAAAGTAAGGAAATATAAGTGAAATATAATCATAATTATTGTTGTACTGTGCATTTTAGCAGTATCCAGGGATCACCAACCACCCTATATGAGCTATGGACCAATGAAATCTCCATTTGGGTCCTCAATGTACTGGTCTTAGCTAAACTCTAGCCTAAGGCTAGTGGGTCTAAGGGACCATCCACATGAGTCTCCCAAAAGATTAAGGGATCAAAGTCAACAATTTTGGTCTTTAGGATTGTGGTGATAATGAGTACAGTGAGTGAACTAGCTCTATTCCAACACCTAGGATCAATCCTAAGGCCAGATAACCCTATGGGAACTCTCCTTGAGCTCCCCCATAGTGACCCCACCTACTAAGTGCTAGAGGTTAGGATCAATATGTAGAGCTTCAAGTTGAGCAAAGAGGAGTTTAGAATTTCTAATGGTGAGGGTTCCTTTCTAGTTTTCAAGGAATAGTCAATAGGAAATTCCTATGGCTAGACCTTAGGCTACTAAAGAGGGAAAACTAAACCTCAACCAAAAGTGAGGTCNCTTCATACACTTCATTTACTTCTTGATTTTGTCTAACTATATGTTAAAATTTGTTGTGAGAACATGTAAGAACTGGGCTGGTATTGTCTCAGTCAACAATTGAAAAGAATCATATGAAGTTGTATGAATGAGAATGTAATTCATATGATTGAGTGCAAATAAAGAGGGAAATAATCTTTGAATGGTGTAGAGTTAGAGGACTTTAAAGTTACAGGTTAAGGCCCCCAACTTGGTTTATTATTTTAGGTTCTGATACAAGATGTTAGCCCCCAGGTGGAGGGAGCCCTCAACTTGGTTTATTGTTTTAGGTTCTGATACGAGATGTTAGCCCCCAAGTGGAGGGAATTTGAGGGAACTCTAGAGTGAGCTAGTAATCTTACTGCCTAGCCGATCTTCAGAACTATTCAAACTTTAAATTAGTCAATGTTCTTTATAGCATCTCCCATCTAGCCGGTCATCATAACTATTCAAACTTTAAATTAGCCAATGTTCTTTATAGCATCTCTAGTAAGGGTTAGTCGGTCTTCAGAACTATTCAAACTTTAAATTAGCCAATATTCTTTATAGCATCTCTAGTTCGTATTAAGAACTATTCAAACTTTAAATTAGTCAATCTTCTTTATAGCATCTCTAGTAAGGGTAAAAAATAATATTGCTCCTTTTTGGCACAACACAATTTTCATTTTTCTACAACATAAATCCTATACTTATTACTAACTCAGGATAAGAAGAAAGATATTTACATATTAAGTGTTTTTCTTTTACATAAACTCAAGTTATTTTTAGAAGTTGATATTGTTTTGTCAAAATCTTAAAAATACCAAAAAGATTTAAATTTTAATTACTATAAAAATATCTATATTTTGAGTAATTTTCTTTTTGAAATAGAAAGTTTGTTGATCATTTGTGCATATTGTAGATTTCTCTGTGGGTTCAATCTTCAGATCTTAATAAAAATGTCTTATATTACATGATAATGGTACGTATACTTGCGTAGTATCCCAATATATATAAAAATTAAAAATTTAAATTCTTATTTTCTCCAGGATCAAGTTTTTGGTACTGTTGCAAAGTAAGGAAATATAAGTGAAAAATATAATTGAAGACATTGTTATATTGTGCACATAAACAATAAGTCAGGATCAGTAACCACCTTCAAGGCTTGACTCGTGCCAAGTCTAGGGACATGGGTTTTGTTGGTACTTTGGCTCTGAAAGATTATTGTGGTTATCTAATGTTGATTAAATATCCTACATTGTTTTTAGTCAATATGAAGGGTTCTATCAATCGGGCATCTTATTTCATTGTCGGCTTTAAAAGATTTTAATAATCGAACATCTTCTGTCATTATCCATTTTGCTTTTTGGGTTCATTTTTCCTGGTATTAGTCGTGCGTATGAACACCTCAAGTTCCTCGAGTGTTGTTTGAATTATGTGCTTATGCACATAGTTAGTCAAGTAATGTTCTTAATATTTTTTTTATAAAAAATTACAATGTTTTGGAATAAAACTACCTTCATTTTTTTTCACTTATGATGATACAAGAAATTTTGTAAGGAAAAATTTTCTTGAGGTCGTCTCCGCTCCATGTTCAAGTGACTCATTTACCTCACGTGTAAGTTAGCTTGTACGCTCTGGGAGTGGCTCTTGATTGTTGTTGAATGAACCAGTTCAATTCAGATCCACCTTGTTGAATGTCTTTCCACGTACAATTTGGTTAGCATTCTTCAGCATAAGATCTTTAGGGGGAAGCCTTTTCTTGAATGCGTCTAATGTAGAAGTGAGTCATCCTTCTCTTTACTTCCTCTTAATTGAAAGGTTGGATCAGCCTTCTTACAGGGAACTTACATCATTTACCTCTTTCTACTTAACCAAATTTTCTTCATCAAATGATCTTGTTGGGAACCTCTGATTGTGGTGATTATATTAACCGGCAACATTTCTTCCATTATGTGTGGGGACATGAATGGATTATATTTTGTCATAGCTAATTGTATCATTCAGACCAGTCATAGGATTGACAAAAGGATCTCAGCTTTGTTTTCTCTGAAAGAAGGTAAGGAAGAAGAAGGCGCTGAGGAGGAGAGCGAGGAGGAGAGTGTCGAAGACGATGGGGTTCTTGGAGTTTTTGATTCTCTTCTTTTTTTGCACTTGTATTTTCTTTAAATATTTTGTAAAACACATGTATATGAAGGATTTTATTATAACCTTTTGCTCAAGGAAATGAAATCCAAGTTTTATTGATCGGTTGATACCTTGATTTGAAATAACTCTTGTGATGAATGTCCATGTTGGTCAATCATTTATCTTATACAATAGATTATTGGTTGGCTCTAACGTGTTTACTGGCAGGATCAAGTTTTGCACTTCTCATTTCTCACTTGCTTGGTCAAGTCATTGTCATGTATGGGTTGCACCTTTCAACTGGCATATTAAAAGGATATTGTTGTTGCCTTCATGCGGGCAACCCTCAATAATCAATGCTAGGGTGATTTGTCTGTCATTCACCATGAATCTTGTCGCTACTGAGCGGGGAACCACCGAGCTTGACTTATGATGAGTTAAGGGATGTGGGTTTTGTTGATGTTTACATGTTGAGGGTCAGTTTTTGTATCTAATGTTGATCAAATGTTTTGTGTCCCTGCCAATCATTTTGAAAGGTTTTATCAAGCAAACATCTTGTGTCATCGTCGACTTTAAAAATTTATACTGACCGGACATCTTGTGTTATTTATTTTTTATATTTGGGTTCATGTTCCTTGAGTATTGGTCGTGTGTGTGAACTGTTTAAGTTTTCTAAGTGCCATTTAAATCCTCACACGCATAGTTAGCTGAGTAGCATTCTTAATATTTCCTTATATACAAATAAATTTTTTGGAACGAAACAATTTTAATTAGTTTTCACTTATGTGATACAATAGATTTTATAAGGAAAGAATTTTTGTCTCCACTCCACGTTCAAGGGACTCATTTCTCGTTGTAGGTCTTTAGCTTGTACGCTTCTGGGGTCAAACTTTCATCGATGAGGAATGGGCAGGTACAATTATGATCCAGCTTGCCGACTACCTTTCTACGTATAGCTAGGTTAGCCTTCTTCAGCGCAAGATCTCCTCGGGAAAAGGCATTTTCTCAACTGTTTCTATTGTAGTGGCGGGTCATCCTTCTCTTTACTTCTTGTTGTCGAAGGCATGAATCAAGCCACTTTTCTTCTGCCAAATTGAGTGCGAGGATCACAACTTCATTATTTACCTCTAGTGGTTCAACTAGATTTCTTCATCAAAGGATCTTGTTGGGACCCTCTAGCTATGGTGATTATATCTGATAGGCAGTATTGCTTCTGTTCTATACGACAACGTGAACCAGTCTCTAGGGCATCTCTTCAACCAATCAGATGCATTTGGAGAGGAGGTTGGTCACTTGATTTTCCTCTCTGGCAACGTGCTTGATTTTGAAGCTAGAAAACTTGCAAGTTTTCATTTTCACCTCACTCGAGCATTTGGCCATCATATCATCTCTGGCTTTGAATTTTAGTTTTACTTGGTTCACGACCAATATTGAATAAAACTTCACAAAGAGGTACTGGTGCCCACCTCATAAGTAGAACGCAGCGCGATGATTAAAGCTTCATAATCGGCTTGGTAGTTTCTGACTTCAAACTTCACTCCACGTTCGAGAGACTCATTTCTCGGTGTAGGTCTTTATCTTGTACGCTTCTGGGGTTAAACTTTCATCGATGAGGAATGGGCAGGTACAATTATGATCCAGCTTGTCGACTGCCTTTCTATGTATAGCTAGGTTAGCCTTCTTCAGCGCAAGATCTCCTCGGGAAAAGCCATTTTCTCAACTGTCTATTGTAGTGGCGGGTCGTCCTTCTCTTTAATTCCTGTTTTCAAAGGGATGAATCAACCCATTTTTCTTCCGCCAGATTGAGTGCGAGGATCACAACTTCATTATTTACCTCTAGTAGTTCAGCTAGATTTCTTCATCAAAGGATCTTGTTGGGACCCTCTAGTTATAGTGATTATATTTGATAGGTAGCATTGCTTCTGTTCTATACGACAACGTGAACAAGTCTCTGGGGAATCTCTTCCACCAATCACATGCATTTGGAGAGGAGGTTGGTCACTTGATTTTCCTCCCTGCCAACGTGCTCAATTTTGAAGCTAGAAAACTTGCAAGTTTTCATTTTCACCTCACTCGAGTATTTGGCCATCATATCATCTCTGGCTTTGAATTTCATTTTTACTTGGTTCACGACCAATTATGAATAAAACTTCACAAAGAGGTACTAGCGGCCACCTCATAAGTAGAACGCAGCCCGATGATTAAAACCTCATAATCGGCTTGGTAGTTTCTGACTTCAAACTTCACTTCCATCAAATGGCAGAGGTGCTCCCCGGTCAGAATAGTCAAAGCGACATCGAGTTCCACTCCCTTCTGGCTCAAAGCTTCATCAATATACAACACCCACGTCTGTTCGTCGGCACCTATTTCTTTGTCGATAAGTGATGTCGGTCGGCTAAGCTTGATAGATATCGTTGGTCACCAGATTAGTGGGTTATCCCTCGCCTCGTATGTGGATGAACTGCTAGGCGTAAAGTCCTCTAGTTTGTTTTATTACATCCTGTCGGCAAAATGCTATACATCCGATCGGACAACTAGCCTCCAAGCTTTCGTTAGTGGGCTCTCCTTCAACGACTTATCCAATCTGTAGCATCAAATCTCCTCGAGATTCATGTTAGACTTTTTTTCCATATGCATCTTTGAAGAAGAGAGAGAAAACCAGTCAAAGTAAAATACTAGCTGGCACATTGATATTAACTATCCTCAAAGTAAAATTCAGCCTTGGACTCCTTTGGCCGTTTGGAATTATGGCAATGCTTTAAGAAATAGTAACTCTATTATATACCATTTTTTTTAAATAGTTTGAGAATCACACGCATGATGCTGCACCGAAAGATATCGAGAATCAAGACAGAACTGATGAAGCCATAAACATGCTGCACGAAAATGTGGAAAAATAATAATTGAATCTGGCCATAATATTTGAATCTGGCATTATTATTGACCTGGGTAATCTTAAATCTTGATTTGAAAAGCATTGCTTCAAGCCTAGAGAGAGAAACGACAATAAAAAATCTACAGTGAGAAAATCGAGGTCATTTATTAGATTTTTTGTGTCTGAAAATGCAGGAGTGATAGGGCCAAAGTATATGCTGAAGGTGTTGTATGTCCCCTAATTTATTCTTAGGTCAATGTCTAACGTTACAAGAATAGATATAAATCAAAAATACAAATAAATTTGCATAAAAAAATTATTGCTAGAGCATGTTGTGTGGAACGAACAAATCTTTCAAGTTGATAGTTATCCACTTGAGTGAATTCCTTTGTACGATGAGAATGTGAAGGTGTGGACAAGTCCGGACGAGCGGTATGCCACCAGTGACACAAAGATTAACTTGTACTCTTTACTCTTTGATGGTCATGGACTAGTCTTCTATTATTGCTGAGATAATTTGGTCAAATTCCTTTGTGAAGTCTCTGAGAAAGCTTGAATACTCGGAGCTTTTTCTGAAGTCGCACCTATATCACTTGATGGCATGGGAGGCTTCGCATTTTTTAGTCTATGGCCATCTAGCAAAGGGAAAATGGGCTACCATGGAGGACAAGGTAAAAGCCTTTGATGTCCGGGCCAAAGCAGCAGAAAAACAGGCGGTTATAGAAGACAAGGGGTTGGAGTTAGCCATAAAATAGCGGCAGTCTATGATGCTTGATCACTCTGAGAGATTAAAGACCCTTCAGAAAGAAAATCAGGCTCTGAAAATGCGATAGTGTCAATGAAGACTGGGAAGGAGGATGTAGACAGACTCTCCAGGCAGCTCTAAATTGGCACTTTTCTGGATATCGAGCGGTTCGTGAAGAACAACCTTGTCAGCCCGAAATTGTTAGATCTTTAAGATTTTATAGTGTTGCTCTCCGACTTGGAGGAGGTTGAAGAGGCGGAAGGTTCTCTAAAGAAGGTGAGGAAGAGGAAGGCGCTGAGGAGGAGAGTCTCGAAGACGATGGGATTCTTCTTGAGTTCGATTCTTCTCTTTTTTTGTACTTGTATTTTCCTTGAATATTTTGTAAAACACATGTATTTTCCTTTCACCAGGTGTATTAAATGGATCTTGATGTTGGCTTTATGGAGACATCCCTTGAGACTCGTTGCTGAAATGATTTATGCACCACTCATTGTAGATTTATTGAGCGGGCAACCACCCCCAAAGCTTGACATGTACAGAGCTAAGGTACATGGGTTTTGTTGATGCTTAGGTCTTAAGGGTCGATTTTTCTATCTAATGCAGATCGAACGTCTTGCACACCTTCAATCAATTTGAAGGTTCTATCAATTGAACACCTTGTGCCATTGTCAACTTGAAAAGTTCTAATAATTGAAAATCATGGCGTTCTCAGTTTTTCTAGTTATTGGTCGTGCGTGTAAGCAAATCAAGTTCTCTAAATGTCATTTGAATCAAGTTCTAAAATTAAAGCAAGAAGAATTTAGTGAATGTGAGGATGAAATAAAAGAAGAAAATTTAGATTATATTCAGGATTTGTTGAAAAATGATAATAAAAATCTTATTCCTTTTAAGTATTAAACCACTTTAACTTGAACTGAAAGTATTACCTGCTCATTTAAAATATGTATTTTTAGGAGATTCATCTACATTGTCTGTTATTGTATCTTCAGAGTTAACTGAAATTCAAGAACAACAATTAATAAAAATGTTAAAAAGATATAAAAAGGCTTTTGGATGGACTTTAGCGGATATTAAAGGAATTAGTCCTTCAATTTGTATGCACAGAATTTTATTAGATGAACAATACAAACCTAAAGCTAATCCTCAAGGGAGCTTAAACTCAATAATGAAAGAAGTGTTAAAAAAGAAATTTTAAAATGGTTAGTTGCTAGAATTATATATCATATTTCAGACAATGTTTGGGTAAGCCCAATTCACTGTNTAAATTATATTGTAAGTGATATTCTACCACCAAATATTATGAATCAATAATTAAAAAAATTCATATATGATTCAAAATTCTATTTTTTGGATGACTCATATTTATATAAACAATGTAAAGATCTAATTATTAGAAGGTGTGTGTCTTATGAAGAAACTCAACAAATAATTGAAATATGTCATGATTTTGAATTTAGAGGACATTTTGAAACAAATAAATTTCTTATAAAATTTTACAAGCTGGATTTTATTGGCCCACTCTTTTTAGAGATATTAATGAATATATTAAAACATGTGATCGATGTCAATGAATAGGAAATATTTTTAGAAGAAACGAAATACCTCTACATTACACATTGAAAGTTGAAATTTTTGATGTGTGGGGATTAGATTTTATGTGACCATTATGCCTTCATTTGGAAACGTAAATATATTACTTGTTATTGATTATATGTCCAAATAGATTGAAGTTATTGTTGTACCTAAATGTGATGCTCGGAGTGTTTATATATTTTTAAATAAAAATATTTTTACAAGATATGAAATGTTGAGAGTAATTATTACAGATGGAGGATCCCGTTTTAGAAATAAGAGAATCAAGAAATTGATAAAGAAATATAATATAATGCATAAATTCTTTCTCTACTGCTTATCATCCTCAAACTGGCGGTCTAGCAGAAATATCGAATTGTGAAATAAAATGAATTTTAGAAAAATTTGTAAATCCTTAAAAATTGGATTGGTCTGCTAGATTAGATACTGCATTATGGGCATACAAAATTGCTTATTAGACTCCTATATGAATGTCCCCATACAGACTTATTTTTTGGAAAAACATACCACTTACCAGTAAAATTAGAGCATAAAGCATTTTGGGCTATTAAAAAATTTAATTTTAATCTAAAAGATGCTGGTGAGAAAAGATTATTGCAACTTAATGAACTTAAGGAGATTAGAAATGGAGCATATGATAATGTAAAAATCTTTATGGAGAAAATGAAAATATGGCATGATCGGAGATTATTAATAAAAAGCTTGAACCTGGATAAGAAGTTCTATTGAAAATACAAGAATGAGATTATTTTCAGGAAAGTTGAGATCTAGATGGTTATGACCATTTAAAGTTATTAAAGTCTATCATTATGGAACTGTTGTTATTAAGGATCCTAAAACTGGAAAGATATTTAAAGTTAATGGGCAACGATTGAAACACTATTATGGACACATACCACAATTTAAAGAATTTTTAATGTTAAGTCAACCCAACCAAACAAATGGTATGTCGNTATAAAACACAAAAAAAATAAAAATTGCAAGAAATAAGCTGCTAGGCACGAGCTAGCTTGGTCTTGCCTCTGCCTCCGGTTCTAGAAGCCGAGACAGCTAACAAATTGCTGAGTGTCGTTCAATTACCTGATTTTACTAGAGTATCATCCATTAAGTTCCCAAACTGGGGTGTGCCTCCATTCTTCTTTTTCTCTCTAGATGTGTATGCATGTCATTCCTCATCCGAGGACTGACTCATCTAATCGGTGTGGTCAACAGATTGTTGGGCATGTAGGAGAGAATGAGCACCCAGCTCCAGACTAGCAGTAACAACATTATGATTCTGAATAGATGATAAGCATGTCTCTTCAACACCTGATGCATCCTGGGGATGTGGAGCTTCAATACTATCCTGATTATAGGACCCAAGTAAACCATCTGCCAACATATCAGTCGAAAGAACAGAGATAATATTGTCTCCGGTAGTGGGAGGGAGAGGTGGCATCGTGTCAATCAGTGTTTCAATAGTCTGTGAAATGCACTCAGGAGCGGAAGAGGGATAAGTATGAGATGGGGCAAATTCAGAAGTGTTTTTACTTGAAAGTTTTAAATTCGGATGCAACTGATAACATTGAGAAGGAGAATGTCCAAACATACCGCAGTAGGTACAATAAAGTGGTATCTGTTCAAGTTCTGCTTGCTGTCAAAATCTCTGATGTTGTGTACCAATCCATATTTCTCCCGGAAAAGGTAAAGTAATAACTTTTTCTATCAAAATTATGGCTTCTGAAGGCCGAGTCAGAATCAGTGTAAGCGTGTCAGCTTTGAGAGATTTACCGTATACCATCGCTAAAGCGAAGAGAAGCTCGTGATAAAAAAGGTGGATCATCAAACCTAGGAAGTGCAGTCAAACAGAAATGGTAGGAGGTTCAGTACGAGGGTCAAAATCCACCATCTATTTTAAAACATTCATCACCTGGTTTTCTATTCGAAGAACTCTTCTCGCAAACAAATAGGTGTAGTCTTTGTCATTTGATAATTGAATAAGAATGTGGCGACCGTCCAATTTACCGATCTTTCAACCCCTTTTCAGCTTCATTTGCTCAAAGTCCTTTCGAATTAGCTCAAGTTTAGGGTTGTCATAAAGAAACTTACCTACTAAGAACAATCGGCAGGGCGCAGCAAGGGTGGAGATCTCTGCCTCAGTGAGAAAGAATGCAGGTTTGTCGTTTTTACGGGAAGCTTTTTTGAGAAATCTGATTTCAATGCCAAGAGCAAAATTGTCGTGGTATCGTTGCGAANGTATCTATATATACATATATTAAAAAAAAAACCCAAAGGCTAATATATTAAAATGGAAAAGATACAGATATGTTCTATGAGTTGGCCCAAAAAGGCACCCTACTCGCACGATACAACACACAAAAAAGTAAAGATACATGTACGACCAAAAACCAAAACCACAAAACGCACAAAAAGTTAGGGACAACCCATTTTAGTTCCGTCTTTGCCTCTAGTTCTTGGAAGGGAGCCAACTAACAAATTGGTGAGTTGCGTGTCATTAACCGAAGTAACCAATGTATCATCCATTAGATTTCTGAGCTCAAGTTGGTCTTCATTCTTCTACTTCCTCATGGATGTGTAAATTTGTCATTCCTCGTTCAAAGACTAACTCATCTGATCAGTGTGTTGGTCAACAGATTGTCAGACATGTCTAAGCTGATGAATCCCTTGCGCCTGACTAACGGTAACGACTTGCTCGTTCGGATGAGGTGGTAGAACCGCAGTAGAAAGATTGTCAACCGTTGTAACCACAATAGCTTCTACTGCATGTAAAATATGAATTGTCGCCTCTGCACCGGATACATCCTGAAGATGAACTGCAAGGCTCTCCTAATTATTGGTCTGAACAATATCCATTATAGGTAAGAATCCTTCAGTAGTGTTTTCAATAAGGTTTGAAGGTGCAGGTTGCCCAGCAGAGTCATCCGGCAACACATCAATCGTAAAAACAAAAACAATATTGTCTGCGACAAGGCATACACCTTGCTAGGATCGTGCAAGGTGTACGCCCCAGAATAGATGAGCGTGCAATAAGGTGTACTTCACCTTAGAATAAATGAGGCGATTGTGTCGTAATAAATTTAGGTATTTCAAGGCATAGCCTGCTCCCAAACCCGTAAGCTCCTCTCCCACAACCTCCAACCTCGCCTCACGAATTGGATGATGCCTCCCCACTCTCCCAGTTTCTGAGAGTTCAATAATTAATATTTTGGAAGATCTACATACATACCACTGAATTATTATGTATTTACATATTAAACACCTAAACTTCAATTTTTACAAGCATATCACCTTATGCATGAAAAGAAGTAATTTACTTTTTAGAAATTAAAAATTATAGTAATTTCATGTGATATGAAAGATTTGGGTGGTATAAATATAAAAAGGAAGATTTATGTGTTAGATATGCAATTAAACAGAAATTCAGTGGTATGCAGGATTTTATGTAAATCTTCCTATAAGGAATTAGCTATAGCTATGAGACTTTCTGTCTGATAAAACTGATATAATCTCCAGGAAATATTATAAGAAAAATTGCTATAGAACATTTATATATTTAGAGTTTTTTGTTCGTTCAAAATTCAAACCATATTGTTGTTGTCTGTCAAATGACAAATTCTTATTTAGCTTCACATAAAAGTTGGGTTGTGGAGCCTAAGCACAAGGCACCTGGCCCATATTCATCGAGTTTTGGGTGCTTAAGTACCCACTTGGGTGTTCTCGAACAGAGAAGTCGGCCCCCGCTATAGGGCGGGCGTTGTTCTTATTCTCAAGAGACCAACGCCTATTTGGCGCCTAGGCGCTCATTATGAGGCGCCGATATAGAACGTTTGGCGCTTAGACGCCAAGTTTGGGAGCTTAGGCGCCAAGTTTGGGCGCCGCCTAAGCTCCCAGTGTGATTGTTACACAAAAATTAGTTTTTAAGCCAATTTTTTAGCGTGGATCGTTAAGCTTGCTGTTTTCTTTTTTTTGAATTCTTCGATGAGTATTTCGATGAAGGTGAGAAATGCCGAAGAGGTGAATTTCAGTGATTCAGCGTGATTTTTTGCGTCGGATTGAAGAGGAAAGATTGTTGATGCAAGTCTTGTAAATTTCTTCATGTGAGTGTGGAGAAGAAACATGTGTGAGTCCCTTGTAAGACTTTCTGAATTTCATAGNTAATTTTTTAGTGTGGATCGTTGAGCTTGCTATTTTCTTTTTTCTGAATTCTTTGATGAGTATTTCGATGAATGTGAGAAATGTCGAAGAGGTGAATTTCAGTGATTCAGCGTGATTTTTTGCGTCGGATTGAAGAGGGAAGATTGTTGATGCAGGTCCTGTAAATTTCTTCATGTGAGTGTGGAGAAGAAACATGTGTGAGTCCCTTGTAAGACTTTCTGAATTTCATAGTAGAATTTTTTGTGGTGTGGATCCGTGGTTTTTTCTTGTTATCGGGTTTTTCCACGTAAAATTGTTATGTGCTTTTCTGGTTACTTTGATTGTGCTTTTATGTTTAAATTTTTATTCCGGTTTTCTGGAATCCTGTGATCCTATTTCGTGGTGAAATTAAAAAAGGAAACTCTTTCACAGTAGTTTTCCCTAACAAACTGGTATCAGAGCGTGGTTTGATTCGAGTGGGAGTAATGACTGAAGAAGCAAGGTTCAAAGTGAAGAAGTTCAATGGGACGAGCTTCGCTTTCTATAAGATGCAGGTGGAGGATTTGTTGTACAACAACAACAACAACAACAAAGTCTTTACCCATTATGTGGGGTCAGCGACATGAATCCTTTTTCTCCATTGCATCCTATTTAGTGTAATAATTTCATTTAGCTCTAATAAATTAAGATCATTTTTTATACAATAAGCTCAAGTCTTCCTAAGTCTACATCTGCCTTTCTTAACATATGTCGAATCTAAAATATCTACTCTTCTAACCAGATCATCAGATGGTCGACGTTTAATGTAACCAAACCATCTAAGACGACTCTCACTAATTTTGTGCGTCACTCGAGCTACACCAACCCTATCCCAGATATATTCATTTCACATTTTGTCTCCAAGTGTAAAGCCACTCATCCGCCTAATCATTCTCATCTCGATAACACTTAACTTAGTATTATGCTTGTCTTTTAAAGGCCAACATTCAATGTCATAGAGCATTGCAGGTCTCACCACCCTCTTACAAAACTTTCCTTTCAGTCTAAGCGGTACTTTTCGATGACACAAAAGGCCCGAAGCATTCCTCAATTTCAACTAACCAACTTGAATTCTACTATTAACATCCCCATCTATATCACCATTGCTTTGAACAACAGACCCGAGATATCTAAATCATTTACACCTTCTAATAATTTGATCACCCAAAGTTACATTTCTGTCACTAGAGCTACTACTACCACTAAAATTACATTCCATGTATTCAATTTTAGTTCTACTCAAATGAAGGCCTTTATACTCCAATGCAAATCTCCATAATTCAAGTTTTTTCCCGGGTTTTTTCTCTCGTCATATCCACGAGAAGAATATCATCAGCAAAAAACATACACCAAGGTACATCCTCCTGCAAATGTCTAGTAAGACCATCCATGACTAAGGGTCTGTTTGGGGCAGCCTATAAGTGCGAGGGCGTTTTTGATCATATTTTGCCCGCCTATCTGAAAATGCGGTTTCATTTTTACACAAAACGCACACGGGTCGTGTTTCAGGATAAGTTGTTTATCCTGAAACGCACAAGCTACCACAAACGCACCCTAAAGCAAAAAGATACGGGCTTAAAGCCGACCCCTGATGTAATCCAACAGAAATAGAAAAATAATTGGTCAATCCTCCTTCAGTTCGAACCCAAGTAACAATTCTAGTATCCATATCTTTAATAACTTGAATATTAGTCATATAAACACCTTTCTTCTCAAGAACACTCCAAAGGACATCTCTTGGAACCTTCTCGTAAGCTTTTTCTAAATCAATAAAAATCAAATATAAATCTTCCTTATTATCACTGAACTTCTCCATCAAACCTCTCAATAAATGTATATCTTCCATGGTAGACCTGCCCGACATAAAACCAAATTGATTATGAGAAATCTTTGTAATACGTCTTAACCTATATTCAATTACCCTCCCATAATTTTAAAGTATGACACATCAACTTAATTCTTCTATAATTTACACACTCTTAAGCATCCCCTTTATTATTAAAAATGGGGACCATAATACTCTTCCTCCACTCCTCAAGCGTCTTTTTTGTTTTTAAAATAATATTAAAGAGTTTAGTAAGCCAAGAAACTCTCAAATTTCCTAAATATTTCCACACTTCAATTGGGATACCATCAGATCCTACAGACTTTCCACCATTTGTTTTCTTTAAAGCTTCCTTAACTTCTTTTTAACTAATGTGACGGTAAAAATGAAATGTTTTATTTGCCACTACAAGGAATCATAAAAAATCCTGAGTTTATGCCTATGGAGGAATGAGAAGTGTTGGATTGAATGACACTAGGTTTAATCAGGTTTACACTTTCCTCATCTGTTGCGTTCAACATTGTGAATCTGAACACTATGATAGATTTCGTGGCGGCACTGACTAAGATGTACGAAAAACCTTATACTTCAATAAAGTTTAGAAGGTTTTTCTGATGAATAAATTATTCAACAAGAAGATGGTGGAAGGCAGTTCAATGACAAAGCTTCTCAAAAACTTCAACACTATGACAAGCCAGTTATATTCTGTGGGGATCAACTTTAGTGATGAGATCAGAGCACCGATAATACTATCTTCATTATCGGAAAGTTGGGATGACTTAGTAATGGCGGTGAGTAATTCTTCAGAAACTTCAAAGTTGAACTTGGATGATATTGTGAGTCTGATGCTAAATGAAGAAGTTCGCAAAAAAGCAGCGAATCGCCAATCTTCAGGTTCTACGTTGAATGTTGATAATAGAGAAAGGAATCTGAGCAAAAATACAAGCAGAGGCAGATCCAAGTCCAAGAACGGAAAGCCCAAGTCAAGCAGAAGAGAATGTTGGAACTGCGGTAAGAAGGGGCATTTTAAAAAGTCAGTAAAGCTCCAAATAAAGTTGGTGGTACAGGACAGAAAAGTAGTTTCTCTACTACTGTCTCCACAGGTGAAAACCAAAATGACTCTCTGGTGTTATCCCTAGTCACCAAAAAATTCTATGTACCCCAGTCAACATTGAATTCTATGCAATAAATTCAAGTGTCTCTTCTCATGTTTGCCCCAATAAAGAGGCATTTAAAAACTACACTCAAAGTGAATTCGTGGTGTCCCTACTTTCAAAGAATAAGCTTCAAGTCCTGTAATCAGTTGATTTGAATTTTTGTGAAGACTATAGTTATGGTAAGTAGAAGAAATTTTCTTTCTCCAAGAGAGAATCAATGGTAAAATAAAAAAGTTGCAGTTAGTGCATACTGACGTATGAGGTCCTACTCCCTTAGAGGTTTTCACTATTTTGTCATGTTCATTGATGATCACACGAGAAAAGTATGGGTTTATTTCTTAAAAAAAAAACTCATATATTAGAAGTTTTTACAAAATGGAAAGCTATGGTAAAAAATAAGATGCTTGAAGCTGAAGTGTCTTAGATCAGATAATGGGGGTGAGTACCATGATCAAAAGTTTTGGAATTTCTATGCTACAAAGGGGGTCAAGCATGAGTTCATTGCCCCAAGGACGCCGCAACAGAATGGTGTAAGTGCATGATTAGAACAATCACAGAGTGTGCTAGGAGCATGAGACTGCATGCAGACTTGCCAAAATATTTTTGGACATAAGCAGAAAACACAACTGTTTATCTGATAAACCGTAGTCCACCAGTACCTTTGGAGGAAGACTTACCTGAAGAAGCCTAGAGTGACAAAAAGTATGTTTATCTCTTTTAAAGGTATTTGCGTATTCTGTATGTGTATGTTGATGCAGAGTCTACGAGCAAGCTTGACACAAAATTGTCAAGTGCAACTTCATTGAATATAGCTCAGATAAGTTTGGGTATAAGTTCTAGGATTATCAGCATTCCGTCAGCTACTTCTGAAGAATCCAGATATATGGAGATAGTGATCGGGAAGATGGAGAAAGAAGTAGTGCTCAATAAGAAAGAGCACTGGAAGTTCCTCAATCATCTGCTACAAAAGTCAGAAGATCAAGCAGAGTGAAACAAACCATAGAAGGGTATTCTTCTTCTTTACACATTGTTATTAACTAATGGTGGTCAAACCAGAATGCTTCAAGTTGAAGATTCAAGAGAGTGAGAGTTTGTCATGGATGAAGAAATGCAGTCTTTGGGGTCAAATCAAAGTTGGGATTTGACGGTACTACCAACTGACAAAAGAGCACTACACAAAAAGTGGGTCTACAAGCTAAAAGATGAGTCATATTGTACCAAGCGCTACAAGGTAAGGCTTGTTGAGAAGGGTTTCCAACAAAAGGAAGGAGTAATTACACAGAGATCTTCTCCCCAATAGTGAAGATTATGATTGTCAGGGTTGTGTTGAGTCTTGTTGTAGAGAAAGATCTATATCTTGTTACAGAGAAAGATCTATATACATAATTTTTTTTTCATTTTTAGGTTTTTCCACGTGAAATTCTTGTGTCTTTCTGAATGCTTTAATTTTTCTTCTTTGTTTAAATTTTTGTTCTGGTTTTCTCGAATACTATGATCCCGTTTCGCAACTAGATTAAAATGTGACTCTTTCGCATTAATTTTTCATACAATAAGATGATTTTCTTGTTCAAACTTTACAATATATTGACTTGATATGAAAGATTTTGGAGTTATAAATGTAAAAAAAAATATAAATCAAGTGTTCGATATGTAGGTATTTAAGAATTGGGTGGTAGTTATGAGTTTGAATGGTTGTAAGGTACTTTCTAGTAGATTGAGCACATGTGTTTTAGGGTTGAATTTTAACATTTGCTTAAATTTCGAACTACCAATTTTCTTGATTTTTAAAACAAAATTTTTATTATAGGGTTTTCAAGTTGTATGAGAAATGATTAGAAGCAAGGAGAAATTCACACTGGGCAATCAAAAAAATCCAGCATGGAGGAGTAGTATGCAAGTTAATGTTGGACGCAACTATAAGACATGTTACTTGAAATACAATTATTGTGACAAGATATAGTTAAAGGAGGTGTTGCAAGAATGAAGGACACCTCTGTTGCTCACATAAAAATATTGCACCATGTGAAATAATGTCAAAAACATTCAAAGAGTAAATGCACTCTTATATGAAAAAAAAAATGATGTAAAAGCATCTTACACAACAATAGTTTAATGATAGAATTAATGTCGGCTCTTACTATGGAAGTGAGCACGGTGCCAAGGATTCCTCATAACCTCCGATCTGTGTCTAATAGAGATGCAAGAGATCTTTTGGATCAATATATATGTTGAATGTGGAGAATAATAGGAGTTATTGAAAGGGGATAGCTATAGCATAGATGTATGTCGACCATGTCAGA
>JXCR01117549.1:32199-42760 GCA_002079205.1 Phalaenopsis hybrid cultivar
AAAAATTAATCACTGCACCTATAATAGAACCACCTGATTGGGAAAAACCATTTGAAATAATGTACGCTATTAGTGATTATGCTATTGGAGTTGTTTTAGGACAAAGGTACACCAAAGTTTTTAAGGTAATATAATATGTTAATAAAACTCTGAATGATGTTCAAATTAACTACACTCCTACTGAAATAGATTTATTAGCTATTGTCTATGTCTTTGATAAATTTAGACCTTACTTAATTGAAACTAAATGTATAGTGCATACAGATCATTTTGCTATTAAATTTTTAATGCAAAAGAATGATGTTAAATCAAGGTTAATTAAATGGATACTTCTATTGCAAGAGTTCGATTTTTCTGTAGTTGATGGAAATGGAAATGGCAATCAAATAGCCGATAATTTGTGTATATCAGAAAAATAAATATTAACTAATTTTGCAAATGAAATTTTAGAAAATTTCCGTGATGAACAATATATAGTATTTAAGAAATAGATACACTGTGGTATGCCGATATAGTAAATTATATTGTAAGTGATATTCTACCACCAAATATTATGAATCAATAATTAAAAAAATTCATATATGATTCAAAATTCTATTTTTGGGATGACTCATATTTATATAAACAATGTAAAGATCTAATTATTAGAAGGTGTGTGCCTTATGAAGAAGCTCAACAAATAATTGAAATATGTCATGATTTTGAATTTTGAGGATATTTTGAAACAAATAAAACTTTTTATAAAATTTTGCAAGTTGGATTTTATTGGCTCACTCTTTTTAGAGATATTAATGAATATATTAAAACATGCGATTGATGTCAATGAATAGAAAATATTTTTAGAAGAAACGAAATACATCTACATTACACATTGAAAGTTGAAATTTTTTGTGTGGGGATTAGATTTTATGAGACCATTTATGCCTTCATTTGGAAACGTAAATATATTACTTGTTATTGATTATATGTCCAAATAGATTGAAGTTATTGTTGTACCTAAATGTGATGCTCGGAGTGTTTCTATATTTTTAAATAAAAAATTTTTTACAAGATATGGAATATTGAGAGTAATTATTACAGATCGAAGATCCCATTTTAGAAATAAGAGAATCAAAAAATTGATAAAGAAATATAATATAATGCATAAATTCTCTACTGCTTATCATCCTCAAATTGACAGTCTAGCAGAAATATCGAATTGTGAAATAAAATGAATTTTAGAGAAATTTGTAAATCCTTAAAAATTGGATTGGTCTGCTAGATTAGATACTGCATTATGGGCATACAAAACTGCTTATAAGACTCCTATAGGAATATCCCCAAACAGACTTATTTTTTGGAAAAACATACCACTTACCAGTAAAATTGGAGCATAAAGCATTTTAGGCTATTAAAAAATTAATTTTAATCTAAAAGATGCTGGTGATAAAAGATTATTGCAACTTAATGAACTTAAAGAGATTAGAAATGGAGCATATGATAATGTAAAAATCTTTATGGAGAAAATGAAAATATGACATGATCGGAGATTATTAATAAAAAGCTTGAACTTGGATAAGAAGTTCTATTGTATAATACAAGATTGAGATTATTTTCAGGAAAGCTGAGATCTAGATGGTTATGACCATTTAAAGTTATTAAAGTCTATCATTATGGAACTATTGTTATTAAGGATCCTAAAACTGGAAAGATATTTAAAGTTAATGGGCATCGATTGAAACATTATTATGGACACATACCACAATTTAAAGAATTTTTAATGTTAAGTCAACCCAACCAAACAAATGGTATGTCGGGTTGATGACGTTAAACCAAGCGTTTTGTGGGAGGCAACCCATATATAAATCTATATATTTATATATTACTATTTTGTTAATAAGTATGTTTATGTATTAGGAAATAATAATATTTTTAAGTCCTACATAATTTNCTTTGTGGGAGGCAACCCATATATAAATCTATATATCTTTATATTACTATTTTGTTAATAAGTATGTTTATGTATTAGGAAATAATAATATTTTTAAGTCCTACATAATTTTATATATCATAAATTAAGACAAATATTGGTATTGGAGAAAATTTTGGAATCAAATTGAATAAAAAAATTTCAGACGTGAATTTGGCCTTCGGCGCCGACAACGCCATCGGGAGCGCTGACGACGTCCTGAGCATTTTTCACGTGCTGAATGGTTTTTGCGGACTTTGGCACGATCTCGCTTCACAATAACCGACGAAAGGTGTTTTTAAAGTTCTTAAAACTGACTTGGACATTTAGAAACTTCCTAATTTTGAATTCTATGGCTTCTAATTCCAGAAATACTTCAAGGTATAGAGTTTTCAATAGAAGNAAATAAAAAAATTTCAGACGTGAATTTGGCCTATGGCGCCGACAACGCCATCAGGAGCGCTGACGGCGTCCTGAGCATTTTTCACGTGCTAAATGGTTTTGGCGGACTTTGGCACGATCTCGCTCCACAATAACCGACGAAAGGTGTTTTTAAAGTTCTTAAAACTGACTTGAACATCCAAAAACTTCCTAATTTTGAATTTTATGGCTTCTAATTCTAGAAATACTTCAAGGTATGGAGTTTTCAATAGAAGAAAGTTTATCAATTTTAACACGTAGAGATTATACGACAAAGTCAGAGTTAACTGAAATTCAAGTACAACAATTAATAAAAATGTTAAAAAGATATAAAAAGGCTTTTGGATGGACTTTAGCGGATATTAAAGGAATTAGTCCTTCAATTTATATGCACAGAATTTTATTAGATGAACAATACAAACATAAAGCTAATCCTCAAGGGAGATTAAACTCAATAATGAAAGAAGTGTTAAAAAAGAAATTTTAAAATGGTTAGTTGCTATAATTATATATCATATTTCAGACAGTGTTTGGGTAAGCCCAATTCACTGTACCAAAGAAAGGAGGAGTGACCGTTGAAGTAAATGAGAAAAATAAATNAACGCGTAGAGATTATACGACAAAGTCATCACGAAGAAGAGACTTATCAAGGAGAGAGGCTTTGACAATCATGGAGTGAGTAATCTAAGTTCATAGATTGAGAAAATCATTGTATAGAGGCAATAGGAAGTTTTGTGCTACACTACCGCTGTAGTTGTAGTATCCGTAATAAAAGAGTTTTATGCTAACTTGCATGGAATTACCCAAGGAGTTGTCTTCGCTCAAATTAATGATTTGTATATGATAGAAAACATTCTAATCTGTCATTATAAAAATTTTATCCTGATGAAAGATATGATGCAAGAAGTATATAATTTTCTGACGGATGAACATGATAATTGGGAAATCAGTGATGAGGGATACATTAGTTTCTCTGTTTCGCTGCTTAATCCAATTTCAAAACAATAGCATTTCTTCATATCTGTAAAATTACTACCTACCATGAAGATTAGTAGAGTTACAAAAGAAAGTGTCATTTTAAAATTGCATTCAAATGGAAAAACCCATTGATATGGGGTCTATTATTTTCAAATATGTTATGGGTATTATCATGAATAAGCCAAGATATGGACTTGGACATCCTTCTACAATTTTCCTACTTTGCATTCAATCTCAAGTTCCATATAAAAGTTGGGAAAAAGTTTTACTACCTTCGGAGCCCATGGTTCCTATTGATGAGAATTATATAGGAAATGGAAATGAAACATTAGATTGTATTTTGGATCATTCATCACATGGTTCAACACCATTGATGCCACTAGCAGTTGGAAGTTCAATATCTTTGGAGAAGAGAATGAAGAAAATAGAAAAAAGAAAGGTAGATTTTGATGATCAAAAGTTTGTCAATTACAAGGCGAACATTTGCTTTAATAGTCTATGTCAACTAAAAAGGAGATTTTGGATCGAGGATTTAAAAATCTGGGAGAAGTCAAGTAGTAAATCAATGCTCGGTAGTGGGAGAATTTCTGCTACTTTACTGCCGATGCGATTATTGGTGTAGTGATGGAGTTCTACGCCAATTTTAAGGAGACTTCTGAAGACTTTATGTTTGTTCGTGGGAAAATGGTGGAGTTTACTCCAAGGAAAATTAATGAATTTTATCAGTTGGAAGATGTGTATAGCTGCCAGTAAAAATCGTTTTCTACTACGAATGAGGCCTTTGATGAAGTAATTTCTTTTCTTACTGATGGAAGATGAACCTGGAAGGTGAAGAATGGAGTTAAAGTAAAGTTTACTCTTTCTATGTTAAATGTAGTATCTAAGGCCTGGCACTATTTTATTTCTGGAAGATTGATTCCAACAAATCATCATAGTGAGGTTACAAGGGATAGAGCCATCTTGAAGTTTTGTATCCAGTAGATGAAAAGAATAGATGTAGGCTCTATTATTTATAGGAACACTCGATCTATTGCTTTTAAAGAGACTACTGGAAGTTTAGCACACTCTGCCCTGATCTTCATACTATGTGAAGAGGCAGAAATTGATTAATAGACTAGAGGAGGAAAAGAATTGAACCTCTAAAACCTATTGGGTCTGCCAATATAAAGACTTATGAATCTCATGTTGGATGGAGATCTGGAAGTAGGACCAGCGATATTTCTTCTGCTTCAGGAACTTCAAGTACCCCTACTATCCAAGAACATATAGAGCAAATGATGATCCAACAGGGAGAAATTTTGAGAATGGATCATAGAATGGAAAATATGGAAAGCAGAAATGCTCACTTTGATGATTTGATAAGACAGAAGTTTGAATATGATGCTGCTTATCATGATGTAATGGTCAAATTCATGGAGGGTGATCACTCAATTCAGTTTCCTACTCACCCTGTTTTTACTCCATATTTGCAGCAGAATTTGGATGTGAATGAAGAAGAAGAAGACGATAATTGGTGATGCTTTAGTTAGATTTTTGTTTAATTTATGTTTAATTGTACTTTATTGTTAAGATTGTTTGTTTGAGGACTGTGGTACTTTATTTTATTGTATGTTGTGTTGTGAACTGTGGAATTGTGAGACTTTTTTAATACTGTTATTAGTTTTTAGTACTTTGTTAGATGTATTTGTAATTAACTCTTTCCCAGCAAATTTTTATATGTATTATGTGTTATTTAATGTTTTAAGTCTTTTAGTTTTTCATATTAGCACCTGCAATATTTCATAATTAAGTTTCAAATCAGAACCTTCAACAGGTATGTTTTTTTATGTATTAAATGTTTTCTTTAACCCTTAATTTTTTAGTTCTTCATTTAAAATCTTTTAAAAATTTAAGTTTGGGGGAAGAAAAATTATTTTTTAAAGAAAAGAGACTTAATTTTATTTGTCCTCAATTAGTTATATTTTCAAAATATTTAAAAAAAATTAACATGATCTTTGGTATTAGAGGGTAACTTTAGATAAATGTATCTATGTTTCTAAATATATAGTAAACTTACGCAGAGTTTTTAGATAATAAAGATTAATTTTAGAGTTTAAGAAATTTGGTATGATAGAATAAGATCATGTTTTTCTATTTTAAGTAAAGGAATTTGTATTTTTGAAATATTAAAAATCTTAGAGATTCATTTAAGAAGAAAAGATTAAAACTTTATGAAAAATCTTTAAAGCTAACACAAATTTATAGAGGGAAGGAATGTGAAAAGTTTTTAACTTTAAGAAGAGGATAGTGAAGTTCAAAATTATTAAAAATTATCCAGATATAGTAACCCTCACATAAATAAAAAAGAAAGAAAAAAAAAAGAAAAAAAGGATTGAAAATGATCCTGAAAAGAAAAATACAAGAAAAAAAAGAAAGATGTGAGGAGAAGTTTGAGGAGATGACTAATTAAAAATTAGCTTCACTTAAATCAACTTAAAGAAGAAGGTTTGGCTACATTTTCTAAACTTATATTTAAATATTAGCATATTTACTAGTAAAGTTTCATGAAGTTCTTTTTAATATGAATATTCTAAGTGACTTTAATATGAATGATTTGTGATTTTCCTTGAAAAGTATAGAGAATCAAAAATCTTAGACTTTACTACTAAATATTTTTATACCTTTAGTGTTAACTAAAGTTATTTATAATTTCTCTTAAGCGATGTTATTATATCTAGTGAACTAAGATATGGAAATCTATAAGTTAAAATTTTTACCATAAGTCAATTTTTTATATAGTAAAAGAGTTACTTGAAGACAAGTAACATTTAAGTTTCGGGAATTTTGATGCACCAAAAATATATGCATTTTTAGACCCATATTTTATATTCATTTTTTGTGATATTGCACTTTAATGAGAGGTATTTTTGATAGTTTATTGTTGGTTGTTGATTTTGAGGACTTCGAGAAAAAAGAAAGCAAAAATGATGAAATTTAAAGTCAAAATGAAAAAGTTAAAAAATTAGTCAGCGTCGATGGTGCCAGACTGTGCACCGACGGTGTCGTTTGACAGAGAAGAAAGAATTAAATAGTTGAGCACTAGCGTCGACGGCTCCAGGATGGGCGTCAACAGCGCTTATGTCGGTGGAAGCCCTATTTCTAGAAGATTCGATGAATTTGGACGCTTTTTTAAGACTTTTTGGATGCACCTATTAGAGAACCGACCTAGGCTCTATTTAGAGCTGAAATTTGATCAGAAATCACTCCCCTTCGCACCATTTCAACTTCTTCCACTCATTTCAATTTTCCTCTTCACGCACGTACACTCCACACCATTATTTAGTTATTATTTTTATAGCTTTGAGTTTTTGTGGTGAGTTTAAGTGTGAATTCTTCTCTAAGAAGTGTTGGAGAGGAAGAGAAGTGAGATTTTTTCTTCCTACATTTTCTAAGAGAGGCTACAAAGAATTTGTTTTGAGAAAGAGTTTCAGATAAGTGTTGTTTGTTTTATGAACTTTATTTTATATATGAAATTTATATTTTGTTGTATCTTTCTCATGAAGTCTTTGTAGATTCATTTATCTTTCTCCGTACTCTGAGATATAATGAAATAAAGAGATAATGTGGATGTGCCAAAATTAAAATTTAAAATAAATTATGATGGTTTTTCAACTTCGCTCTTAATTTACTTTTCGATCTGGTCAATTAAGTTGTTAAAATATGTTGTGAAACATATGATCCGGAAAATGGAGTATGAGTTCTACAACTGAGTGAGAATCACATTTAAGTCCATGAAGGAGTATTTCGTTCATGGAATTAAATGAAAATAATAAGGAAATATACTTTGTTGGGTATAAAATTGGAGATTTCTAGGGTGACAGACTAAAAATCCTCAATTCGATCTTAATGTTTAAAAATTAAAGCGAGAGTTAGCAATCAGAGGAAGGGAAGTGGGACCTAGTATCTTTCTAGCCTAGTCACAGATTTAGGGACTAAACCAAAGATTAGCCAATGATTTTCTATAACACTAATATAGGGTAGAGAATTAGAATTGCTCCTATTTGGCACATTACATATCTAAACCATTTATCTCATCTTATTTCTCCAAAAACTCATTCTAGTGGGAAAGATGTTTTTTCATATTAGAAAACTTCATCACATAAACATTGTTTAGTAGTTTTTAATTCTAAAACCTGTTTTTAAATTGTACTAGTAGTAAATAATTTAGTTTTGATAGTATCTTAAACATTCGAAACAAGTGACAGTAATTTTGTTTGATTTCTGTAAATTTCCTTGTTAATTTATCATTTCAAATTTAATCTTTCCCCGTGGGATCGATTTGGGACTTAAATAGAAAGTTTTATATTACTTGATAACAATATGTATACTTGCGTAGAATCTCAGTCTTAAGAGCTTAACGTTATTATTACTAAAATACCACAGTAAGTTTTTGGCACATTATAAAGCGGAGTCAACTTTATAAATTTTACACGACTATATTCAACCGGGATCAAGTTTTTTGACGTCATTGTCGGGGAAGGTGAGATTAAATTAAATAGATTTGGTAAATTGGGAAATTTAGAGATAAAAAATATACAAAATACAAAATATCAAAAAAAATTATAAAATCATAAATCAAAAAATATATATAACTGTATATTTAAGAGTATTTTTAAGAAATTTTCATTTGCTTATTATATTTGTTTATGCAAAATATTGGATCTGAAGGTTTAGTACCTTACAATTCAGAATTAGAACGTATTAATAGAAAAATTCGAAAACAACGGAAAGAAATCAAAATTTTGAACAAAATGGCGAAAAACTTAGATAATCAAATAAATAAAAATCGACAAAGATATTTAAAAGATTATGCTAATCCAACAGCAAATGAACTTCACTTAACTATTCAAAATCCAGATGTTGCTGCTAATTCATTTGAGCTTAAATCTGCTATTATACAAATGATACAAAATAATCAGTATGGAGGAATACCTACTAAAGATCCTAACTTACATCTTGCTAGTTTTCTTGAGATTTGTGCTATTTTTAAATATGACGGAGTGTCTAATGATGTTGTTAGGCTTAGACTTTTTTCCTTTTTCATTAAGGGATAAAGCCAAAGCTTGGTTAAACTTGTTAGCACCTGTATTTATCAGAACTTGGGGAGAATTATCACAAAAATTCTTGGCAAAATATTTTCCACTCTCGAAAACCGCTAAGCTTAGAAACAATATTCATCTTTTTGTTAGTTTGAAGGGGAATCCATATATGAAGCCTGGGAAAGATTTAAGGATTTTCTTATAAAATGTCCACACCATGTTTTACCAAATTGATTAATAATTCAAACTTTTTAAAATGGATTAGTATGATCACTTAGATTTTCTATAGATGTTGTTGTAGGCTAATCTTTAATGTCAAAACATTTTGATGAAGCATACTCTTTAATAGAAGAAATGACTACTAATAACTTTCAATGACCCTCTGAACGGGTAAATCCTAAGAGAGTAGCTTGTATTCATGAATATAATGCAATGTCTATTTTAGCATCTCAAATTGTTGCTATACCGAAAAAGATTGATCAAATTGGAGTGAACTATTCTAAAATACTATCAGTATTTGAGAAAAGCTCACTAGGGCAGATAATTGATGCTCAAGTGTCATAAGTGAAAATTAGGACTACGAGGTGGTTGTATAGCAAGAACTGAAGAAATAATTGTTGAACTTTCTTTTCATTTTGGGTTTTTAAAGAAAAAATAAGTTGGTATATTTTATTTTCTAGTTTCATTAACAAATTTGAAATTAAGGATAGATTAGTATTTATAAAATTTGATTATTTCATTTCACTAATAAAATATTTGGTGACATCTAGAGTTTTTCCATAAGCATTTAATTCAAAATTTGGGTTATCAAGATCTAAACTGTGAGAACAGTTGGAGGATAAATAGATTCCACTATCATTCCATAATTAATTTTTCATTTTCTGATAACAATGTCTAATTCATGTTCTAATTTTTTGGTTATTTGATAACTAAATCATGTTAAAAATGAAAAAGATATATATTTCCCTTGATACAATCTATTTTCATCTTCTTCAAAATAAATTTCAGAAATTTTTCTTCGGTCATCTTTTGTAATATAACTACATTACCAATTTCTGAAAAACTTGTATTTTATTTGTAAAAAATCATTGATGATAGTTTGTCTTATTTGTTCTTAGCAAATTGTTTTAAATAAGTCATTATTAAGATTAAAACTAAATTCCAATTGCCGAGACATGTTTTTTTATTCTAGCTGGGTGTAATAGATTTATTTTATGTATTCGTTGATTTATCAATGAATTTTCATTGGAATCATTTTGAGATAAATTTGAAGAGCGATAAGATATCTGTTAAATAGTGATGGATCTTCTCGGATTAAATATTATCACACCATCATCGTTAGTATCTTGACTAACTTGTTCAACATCTTGATTGATTACAAGATGAGAATTTATAGCAATTTGTAAATGTCATGACTCAGAGAAGCTTACTTCATCCAATTTTATAGTTCTACCGGTAGTTATATTTAAAGCTAACAAATTTGTTTCTACAATTGTAGATCTATCTGTTGGTTTTATATTATTTTTAATATTTGTACATAAAGTGTTCATAACATTAAAATGAATTCGATATATTACTGTGATTATTTCAGATCCAGGTAAGAATTGATGCACATGTAATTTGATTCGGATTTTTGCTGCTTCAAAGAGATTTATGTCTGTGAGTGACAGTCTTAGATTTGGGAAAGTGTTAAAGAAAACTAGTCCATAATATAGACTAGTTTTCATGACACCCATCAATGATTTTGCCCAATTAAGGCATCTTGCCTCTCTTAAGCAAACTGAAATTGAAGCGTTCAATCCTCTTCGATTAAGAGGTTTAAATGTCACTTGAATTAAGCCTACATGAATATATTTATAATTTTTTAAGTAACTATTTAAATCTTCTTGATTTAATAGAGAAGTTGATTTCTCTTGTTTGTCTATTGTTAGTGATTGTTCAACAGTTTTAATTGATAATTTACCTTTAAAATCAAATATTCCTATTTTATAAATTATAGTTTTTTTCTACTTTAAGAATATTTCATTTATTTAAGTCTTCTTCATTTACAAGGTATTCCTGCAACTTTGCATTTTTAATATTTTTATTTCTAGATTGAGATCTTTATAAGTTTCAAGATATTATGGTACTATTGTAC